>JALXJV020000007.1:1304506-1327070 GCA_024633595.2 Lepomis macrochirus
AGAACGACCTGACAGCCACACCAACGGTTCAGGTGATGAAGAAAACAAGAGTTACAACAACAACATCATGTCTGGCCTTCCTCCAGCGTCTGCGGTGTGTTAAGGGGAAATAAATAAAAAGACGCACGTCACCTGTGGTTCCAGTGAAACAGGAAACTGATTTGATCTCAAACTGAAGGACTGAAGTCGCAACTTTTCCAAACAGAAAGGATCAAACAAACTCTAAAGGGTGTCCTGAAGGTTTCCCTTGGAAGCTGCTGAGGTTTCATGAGTTATCTCAGCGTGTCATATTAAGATGCAGAGGAAGATGTTCTTTTATCTGAGCTAACAGAAACCTAAGATTGTGGAGAACAATAAAAATAACATTTCTGCAGAGCAGATTTTTTGAAGGGGACACAAATAATCCAGCCAGAACTGTACCTGTAAAGGATGTGTGCACTCAGAGGAAAGCCTTCCTGCTGTTATTAGTGCAGCATGGAGACCGTGATGTCACCACATCACCTTATTATGGGGACTTTTTGTGAAATATGATCTTATGTCCCTTTGTCTTTTCTCTGTCCAACAACACAAAGTGATAGTTGTTGTTGAAAGTTCACCAGGCGCTCAAAACTCAACAGGAAGCTGCGAAGTCAGACTGCTGCTGCTCCTGCTGCTGCTGCTGCTGCTGCTGCTGCTGCTGCTGCTGCTGCTGCTGCTGCTGCTGCTGCCCTGCTCCTGCTGCTGCTGCTGCTGCTGCTGCTGCTGCTGCTGCTGCTGCTGCTGCTGCTGCTGCTGCTGCTGCTGCTGCTGCTGCTGCTGCTGCTGCTGCTGCTGCTGCTGCTGCTGCTCTACCTGTCCAAGGTCAAAAGAATAAAAACACCCACATTTCCAAGGAACAGAGCAGCTCTTCCATTAAACTCCCACACAGGACAGATTTCTTCAGAGTTTTCTTCATAATATGCCAACAGCAGTTACAGTGAAGCAATCAGTGGCAGTGAAAGTCTTCGTTCTCACGCTCCTCCAACAACGCTCACACAGATTTGTATAAAAAACAAAGAGCACCTATCAAAATACTTATCAACCTGTATATACTGTATACTGTATATATTAGTGCTGGGCAACGATTAAACTTTTAATCGTGATTAATCTTATTGTTACGTGCAAAATTAAATAATGAATTCTAAAGTAGTGTGTTGTGCAATTTTAATTTAAATGTACTGCTGCATACACAAAGTGCAATAACCTGGTTTGCAAACACTTTAAACAGATAAGGTGCTTTTTCCCAGCAGTGTTCCCTTTACACAGCAGCCATAAAATAATTCTGTTAAATCTCAACTTAAACCAAAAAAAAATCAAATATTGAAGCACAGCTGTTTGACACTGCCAGGGAATTCAATTTTATCTAGCTGGTTAAAACAAGTTACCATCAGAGTCCAGTTTTCTTGGGTTTTTTTGCTGAGCAGGTATCAGCAGAAACATTTTAATCAGGGAGCAGAAACAGTCTGTGTTCAGCAGCAAGTGTCTCTGTTACAGTGAGGTGAAGTGGTCGTCTGTCGCCCGACGCCGAAGTTGAATTGTCTTGAACTTTTTGTCTGTGACGTGCAACACAAATCATTGGAAGAGAGACTCGCTGTGTGGGAGTTTCCAGAATCTAGCCTATAATTTTAACTTAAGTGTAAATAGACAGCTCACGTGAAACTATCAAGTCGGTGAAAGTCAGCCGCCGTCGTCTTGAACTTGACTACCAGCTGCACTTGGTCAGCTGTAACGCTCTAACGTTAACAGAGCTCTCCTTGTTAGCTCGGCTCCTTACATGCTGGCTAATAATTTTGTTGAAGGTCAGTCTCTGACAGCTGCACTCAAAAAGGATTTGAAAATAATGGGTCTCTAAATTGACTTGGGCGGCTGTTAATAAAGCCTGCGTGTGGGAAACACTGACATGTGTGTAGCCCACAATCATGTCACGAAAACCAAATCCATGCAGTTATAAGCCGTGTTTTTTTTTAAGCATATTTTGAAGTATCTTGTTAGAAAAGGTTGATGGAAAAGCTCACTGGAGGTGGTTTTGCCTTTGGGAGATGGAAACATTTGCTGAATAAGTTCTGACGTAGAGAACTTGTAACTCACGTCTGATCAGCTGTTTCTGCTGTCGGCCGATTATTCCCATAGCGTGCAGAGACTGGCTGGTAGCAGTGATGGCAGAAAATTGTGTCCTCTTACATTTAATCATTTATGTAAGTTCTTTTACTATTATTGTTATGTCTTATAGATTTATATGTCTTTTATCCTCAGCCTTTCCTCTCCTATAGTCCTGATGTTGGTCCGTCCACATTCACATGGGTTCAGGTCAGAGCTGTCAGACTTTGCTGTTCCTCTCCTCTCCTGGAATGTTCATTCGAGGCTGAGAGGATCTCTGTTCCCCAAAACATAGAAACTAGACTGTGTAAATGATCAGGCACCAACAGGACTTAGCGTTCTGCTATTAATGTCCCTTAGGTCCTCCAGCACGCAGAGTCATCACCTTACAGGTGCACTTTGCCACATAGCATGAAAGTAACTATCTGACTGTAACAGTGAAAACAGGTAATTGATTTTAGGCAGGACCATCATTTTTATGAGTTATATGGAGGATGATGTCCATCACACAAGGTCATCCTCCATTGATTTAAGTAGAGCCGTGTAGTTTATCCAGGTCAGTTCTGACAGCCTGGAGGAAATACTGACACCCAGGTATTTAATGTTCCCTGACTTTAGCCGTGTGGTCGATATCGGTAGGTAGGTATGTTTCTTTGTAAAATGGTAACTGTGATCAGTGGAGCAGTGCTGAGGATGAATTAGAGTCTGATAGCTTTGGGGAAAAAGCTGCTCTGCAGTCTGGTGCTGCAGCAGCAGAAACTCCTATATCTCTTCCCAGCATGCAGCAGGGTGACCAGGCTGAGACTGGGTGGGTACTGTCCTTTAGGATCCTTTGGGCTCTGCAGGCTCCTCCCCTCACTGATATCACTGATGCTCAGGAGATGGGTACCAGTGACCTTCTGAGTCCTGGGCCGTGCACATCGCATGTTAGTGATGTTTCCAGTCAGGAAGCTTTCTGTTGCTCCTCTGACAAGAACTTGGCGTGGGACTTTGGGCTTCTTAAGCTTCCTTAAGAAATAATGTCAATAATGCTACTAGTGCCACTGCTGTACTGTAGTAAGTTCTGCTGAGAAACATTTAGGGACTGTAGCTGGTGACGCTGACTGGTGGCCAAAATTGAATAACGTTAGTTCACCAAGGTTACAGAAGTTTAACATCAGCGTCTCTAATAAAGGTAACGTTATGTCCTGTTGTAAACGTGTTTGGTCTGATGTCCTTGGAGATGCTAATATTTGGAACTTAGATCATAACTACCATGAGTAAGGGATTTATGTTTACTCAGAATAAAGTAATAATCTCCTTTGCTCTCATGACTGCATTATTTGTTCTGTGCCACATTAGAACCATCCAAACTATCATTTACAATTTTCAATTTTGGGTAATAACAGCAAGATATCTGCACAGTGTCCTGAAGGCCGACTGCTTCCAGAGAAACAGGAGTCAAGTTTTGTCCCACCTGCAATCTCGTGTCACAGCGTGACAATAGATCTCTCCGAGGAGCTGGAGGTTCAAAACCGTTGATGCAGGATCATTGGCTTTCCGTCTTCTTCTCCACACAGGGAATTTCTAGTTCACCATTGTGTCCCTGAGCGAGACACTTAGCCCCTAGTCGCTGCACAGACGTGCGACCTCTGGTATACATAGCAATGGTCAGGCACAATGGATAAAAGCGTCAGCTAAATGACTAATTATTATGATATTAACTGTTACATTATACCCAGCCAGTCACAAGCAGACGGGCACCTCCTTTGAGTCTGGTAACTACTCAAGGTTTCTTCATGTCAAACAGGGTTCAGGCTCCGTAAAGCGGGAAACCATCAATAGTTTAAACATTACATAAATAACATTGAACTGAATGGCTCACTCAGTCCTAATGAGACCCCATCAGACAGGGTAAACTGAAAAGTCAGTTTTCTTCTCACAGTGCAGTGTAATCATTACCAAATGCATTTATGAACAGCCATTTACCTGCATGTATGTGCATAACGATAAGGTGGCGAATATCAACACGTTAACAAAACTTAACACATAAAGTCTGGAGTGCAGGAGATGCAACATGTTTTCTAAAACTTGTTTCAGGGTGTTTGCAGACTGTTTTCACACAGGCAGAGAAGACGTGCTGCTTACAGAAGCACAGGCAGGTTTGATCATGATCGGCATTCTTATCTAAGCTGATGATCCATAAACAAAACACTTCGACTATCTAATTAAAAAAACAACAATGAAATTCTCAGGAAACAATTTCTAAGTGACAGCCTGCTCTGTTAGAAGTAGAAACTGTGCCAAAACTGTCGGCGCCACCAGTTTCTGCATGTGCTGCTGTTGCCATGGAGTCATGCATATTGTGTCATCCCAAACGGTTCCAACTGAACAGTCAACGGATAAACCTGGAGCTTCCACTTTATTTCATCCAGGAGGGTTCGGACCTCCCATCCTGAGCGAGGTGTCCACTTTACTTTGACTTCTTCTTTTCCCTGAAACCCAACACACAGAGACAGAAGTTACAGTCAGGAAAGCAGCAAGAGTTGCATTTAGAGCTTTTGTAAGAGGATTTATGAAAAAGCACATTTATGCCACTCTGTTATAAAGTTAATCCTTTTCCTAAATACTAATAATCAGAATGATAAATAATCAGAGTTTGTGTTACAGCCAGGTTTTAGAGTATATTGTGACTATAAATCTGTGTCCATTTAGTGGAGAATCACCTTTCTCTCTGGATCTCCACAGTCCCATTAATCCCACGCCCTCCATAGCTGGCTGGTTGGCTGATGGTTTCTGTTACTTTAAAATAATAACTGAAATTAATGGGGCGGCACGGTGGTGCAGTGGTTAGCACTGTTGCTTCACAGCAAAAAGGTGGGTTCAAACCCCGGTTGCCCCGGCCTTTCTGTGTGGAGTTTGCATGTTCTCCCCGTGTCTGCGTCGGTTCTCTCCAGGTGCTCCAGCTTCCAAGTGCTGTCAGCTTTGCAGCCATAAAGTCCCAGGTTCAAGTCCACCTTCATCCACCGCCTCCTGCACGTTGCATATTTATTGTTGTTAAATTTGGTGAAGCAGATGGAAACTTGTGGGAACAACCGCCATCCATGTCCAGCATGGTTTGTTTTGGGTCACGCGGCCGCAGCTTCTTGGGGTCCTCCGTTAGCGTTACCTTGTCCGGGTGGTGGCGTTTTAGGTGGGCTCGTAGGTTGGTGGTATTTCAGAAGTATTTCACGTTTGTGTCACACAGCTTGCAAACCGCGATGCTTTTGTCCAAGTCGTCGCTTTCCTTCTTCTTTTTAAACCCAGAGTGCTCCCACACATCTGCTTTTAAGCATGAAGGTGCTGGATTTATATTCGCCGCCATTTTCTTGAATCTCCTCGCTCTGACTCCGTAAACAGGAAGAGGTAGACGTCGCCGTCTGTGGAAAGTTAGTACGGGTAACTTGCTCTAAAGCGACACTAGCGGCTGGCTGACCAAATCGCTCTTCCTGCAAAGCGAATGGGGGTAAACACGGGGGATTTGAATGGGACTCACGTATCGATACTCGCAGCTTAAAAATCGCTACTTTCTTGGGAAAAAAATATTGATTTATATCGCAGAATCGATAAAAATGCTCAGCCTTAGTTATGTTGTTTGTCTGTTTCTCAGGAAACTGTGAGCGTGCACACGTGTGAAATACGATCCTGGCAAGTTATTTTGTTTGTCTGTTTCTCAGGAAACTCTGAGCGTGCACACGTGTGAAATGCGGCCCTACCTAGTTATTAAAGAACAACATCCTGGCCAGCCTGGACCCTCAGCCGTTTGCTTTCAGAAGCAACAGATCCACCCTGAGAAAAACAGCACCTTCCTCAGAATTAGAATTGTTTCTCTCCAGTTAAATACTTTTGTTTGGACTTTTAAACTTTAGTATGTGTACTGGTCTGCATGGAGTCTGAAAAAACAAGCAGAACAGCAGCCTAATGGTAATAATTATTATTCTATATTATAATTTTTATTATTAGGGCCTATAAAATCACTGCAATATTCAGTCAGTCTTCTAAATCATGCTGCATTTAAATGAAGCTGTGTTTAGACTATAACGTAGGGAGCTGTTCGTGTCCATAAAGGTCACTATGCTACCAGCAGGATGAAATTACATGTGAAAACTGGCCTATCAGGATAACCTACTGTTTTCCTATATACACAGATTTGCCCCCTAGCCATCTTTAACTGCCCCCTCAGTCACTTTATCCAGGCTGCGGGCCTGTCAGGATGTTAGCATGACAAATCTTCCACTTTACATTAAAGTGCTTTTATTGTGAATAAAGCTGCTGTTTGCCCAATCAGATCAATGCAACCCTCGACAAAACATCATGACATACTTGTGTTGAATGGATCAAAAGCCTGAGTGATATTAAGCTGCTGTCAAACTGTAAATGCAGTTGGATCTTGGATCTATATTCAAATGTTTTTATGAGGATGAACCTAATAAAAATGCTGATAAACCCAAATATATTTTAATATTGTGATGTGTTTGTCTCATTCCTTTAAGATCATACAAGCCTCTCATGCCTTCTATCTTGCATGTGCAGCGTGAGATCAGATGATGAATTTGTGTTGCAAGTTATTATTAATGACAGAGGGAATCAAACCGCCCTAAAGGAAAGAAACCCAAGAATCAGGAAGAGCCTGAGGAGAAACTGTCAAAGGTGAACAAAGAAGCAGTGATTAGGCTTTAGGCTGGGCGAAGCCTAGAAAACTGAAAACTGATTGTGAGACTGTACGACTGCACCTGAGGAGACCCATCTGTCAAACTCCTGAAGTTACAGAGTACAGAGCTCTGTACGCCAAAACCAACAGACTCAGGACCAGTTTCTTCCCACAAGCCGTCACTCTGATGAACAGCTGACTCTGACTCAGGGTCAGGAACAATAAGCCAGTAACTCTGCCTCTGATCAGCCTCCTGTTTACTGGTTAATACTTATTTATTCACCTTTCTCTGTTTCAGAGCTGTTCTTACTGTTATATTGTCATATTGTAGAAACATCCATTGCACTTTGCTCCATCACACTGTGTACATGTGTAAATGTAGGCATGTATATGTACCTGTATATCACATCCACGTCCTGCATCCTTTGCACTTATTGTCTCAGTCTGTCTATATTGTTTCTGTTTATAATGAGTATACTTGTGTTGTCTACACTGCAGCCTGTGTCTGATTTCATGACTGTATTATTGTATGAGTAAGCACATCGTGAGCACAGTCCACAGTCAAATCCCTCGTATGTGATCACATACCTGGCAATAAAGCTGATTCTGATTCTGATGAATAACAAGTGAAGGAATAAGAATAAATGATCAGATCTTGACTAAAAGGTAACTGAGTAAGGAGACCGTCTCCAGAGAGGTGAAGACATTGAGGTGGGGTGATTTGGCCCTCTGACAGCTGGTGCAGGGGCAAATACTTACATGTGAGTGTGAGCAGGGCCGGCCCTAGGCGAGATTATCAGAGGACTGAAGACGAGAAAAATTTAAGCATTGAGGACTTCATTTCCTGCATTCTGGTTCAAATTTCCGCCTTGTCTTATTTTTGTAAAGGAGAAAACAAAATTCAGCAGCAGGTGACAACTGAAAACATAAAAAATGTGTAGAATACAATGCAGTGAGGCTTTCAGCCATTCTGCAGCTATTGCTTTGAAATAGCCAATATGTGTCCTGTAGATGAACTTTTCTAATTTAATAAAACCTCTGCTGAGTCAGCACACCTGCAGCCATGATTCAGTCTGTCCTCCTCGTTTGTGTCTTTTGCATGGGGTGTGCATGTGGCACCTTTTCACCTCAAATGAGTTTATTTTAATTCACTTTAATAAATCCTGTGTTTCAGCAGGTTTTCTGCTCTTGTTCAGAACTTTCTGCTCGTTCAGAATCTCTCCCGCAGAGCTGTGTTCTCTGACAAAAAAGACATAATAATAAGAGAGTAATGTCATCACTTGGTGAGAATTCATAAGATCTTTTAAGTCTACCTGCCCTATAGCCTGCTGGGCTTTACTTATTGCTCTGCAGGAATGATCCCCTTTAGACCGTTTGACCGACACACTGCACAGACTGCATGTTGCATGTGAAACCGAAACCAGCTGGAAAACACTCGCCACACGCACCTTAACTTGAGCAGCTCCGGTAAAGTGCAGCTCACAGTCCCAAACTGAGCAAGGCTGCGCCAGGTTTTAGATGTTTAAACCGTAAAATTCTCACGTCGTCACGACGCGTCACAACTGTCTGGACTCTCAGCGCGAGCCGCACTTAATTACTATCACGGCGTGTCACAACAGCTGGCTGAGTTCATTTGCGCCAAGTCGGAAACCTTCTCTGGCGGCGCCCCCCGACATTTTGCGCCCTGGGTGAGCGCCTATGTCGCCCCTGCCACGGGCCGGTCCTGGTGGGAGCAATAACAGGCTGTCTGAAATAGTTTAAAGTGTAGGCCGTCCTCCTGAAGCCTTCAGGTAAAATATTAAAGGCAGGCGCAGACGGAAGAAAGCAGAGAAGAAGTCCGCAGCAGGAGAACCAGAACCAGTGGTTAGATTCTGATCCACGTGCTGAAGGGAAATACAGACATCAGATACTAATAAATGTTCAAGGCTAGAGAATTAAAGCAAGCCCATCAGTGTCCTAGTCTTTCCTGCAGTCTGAGTGCTGAAAGCTGAAACGAACTAGCAAAACACTGCAGGAAAAGATCTGAAGCTGAAAAGCAGGGCACTGCTGAGGAACCTGGAGCCTGAAGCGGACTAACTAAAGAAACTAAGAGCTGAAATGCTGTGATACTGTCCAAGCTGGAAGGTGAAGTTAGTGAGTCAACAGAAAAGGACGTAGAAGAAGGTGCTAAATTAGCTGGAAGAGCTCTTTCAAACACACGTATGCACAACTTCAAGCTTTCCTCTGGGACCTGAAACATCTGAGCGTGAATGAAAAGTGATGCTTTCAGACACGGAGCCACTACAAAGACGTGTTTTTATGTGTGACTCTAAAAACTGTGACTGTAAACGTTTATGACACAGCTCTGATTTCTACCACTACCGATTCTTCACTACCAACACAAACTCAAGTTTTATGGGTAGAAAAGGGTTGGAACGACGTCCTCGATGTTACAGACTGCTGGTAACGAGTCTGCACCCCGATCCATTAGGATCTGGGTCGTGAGCCTACGACCAGCCAGTTCAGATCCTCGGCCTGATCCCCGGTCTGCTAGAGGAGACGAACCACTTACAGAATCTTAATCTCTCCGACAGCCGCCTGTTGCAGTGGAAGTTCTAAGGTTGTGTAGTTAGAATTGATATTTATGGAACATCTGAAACTCCCAGAAACAGAAGCAGCAGACTGAACACTGAACCATTTCAAAGCTTTGGCAGATGTTTGTTACCTGATGATGCTGAACTCATTAACACAGATTGTGTTCATGTGGACGGGAAAACATTGGTCACTTTCATACTGTCACTGTTAAATGTTGCACTAACCATTATTATTTCAGTCAGTCCATCAATCTGATGACTGATGTATTTGTGGTTATTGTAAATATATTGTTATTACTCGATTAATATAACAATTAATTTAATTAATTAATAATTCAATATGTTGTTCCATCATCCTGAACAACAGACACATGAAGCTCGTTAGAACAATGAGCTTCATGTTAAAATGAGTCTGATTTCCACACCATGCTGTGTCACCATGTTCACAACACTAACAGACCTTAAGGACTTCAAACTGCACAGAGTAACATGCAGTAAGATGATCTGGACCTGATGTTGTGGTTGGGTTGGTCTGGCCCGACCGGACAGGTCAGTGGTGATGAGGCTAAAGCTTTTCATTCTCTGCGTGAGGAGTCGGCCCGCTGCACATCGTTTGCTCTGTCCAGACGTGAGCGAGCCTTATCGCTCTTTCTGGGCTTTTGCTGCAAACTGATTTGTGTTTGAGATGATGTAGTGCAGCGGTTTTCAATAGGTGAGGCGCGCCTCCCCTGGGGGGCGCCAAAGAGCGACAGGGGAGGCGCGAGTCAGTTTATAATACGTGACTTTGTTTTTTTTTTTTTTTTAAGTCCCGTTAAAACAGCACGGGTTGCGTTTTTTGGGGCTTATTAAAAAACGGGTAGCTTGTTAGGAAAATCTGACAAGCAACTTTGTTTTCTTTACATCTATCATAGTTGCTGATACGGATTAGCCCACATAAGCAGAGAGCAGTCTGTTTTCTTTCGTTTTGAATGGTTCTGTTTAAAAGTATAATGGTCACGGTTGCCGTTTTCTCAATCTCCAATACATTGATTGACACTGTCTGCTCCCAGCTATAGCCAATCAGTGCAATCATATAAGTGCTGTGGCGTAATTCGTCAAAACATTCAGCCGAATTCGGCAATTTCAGCGTTATGGAGGAGATCCACAATTCCCAGATAATTAAAAATTTTAATTAAACCTTTTTGTTCAAAAAGGTTTTTGATCGTTAAAAAAAATTCATGAAAAATATGTGAATCTGTTCGATCTGAAAACATGCCTTCAGTGCAGTTGACTGTTAAATGTTGTGTTCCGTGAACAAACAGCGTTGTCGTTCATTGATCAGGTAGAGCTGTCCATTGTGCTGATTTTGTTCGAGACGCTTTTTCAACCGTCAGGTGTCGTCGTCGGTAGCTTTGGCGCCGATTACACGTTAAAGGGATAGTTCACTTCAAAATGAAAATTCTGTCATCATATAGGCCTACTCACACTCAAGTTGTTTCAAACCTGTATGAATTTCTTTCTTCTGCTGAACACAAAGGCTGTTCGGCTGTTCTTACCTACTCTAAGGGGAGGCTCACATTCACCCAATTTGAAAACCCCTGATGTAGTGTCTAGTGCCTGTGCATTTCACTCACAACAGTTCAAATAACACTGTGGCAGCAAGACAGATGGTCAGTGACCGTCTCACGGGAGAGTAGTGATTGATGGTTATGTAGGAACTGAACCCTTTTATGGAATTTGACTTCTAACCCCTTGTTTTTGCAACTTTAAATAGTACTGTACCCTTCTATGGGGTTGACCTCTTACTTTGCAGACTCAAACCTTTTCTGGTACCTAACAGATGCCTAACCATATCCTATATAAGCTATGTGTGATGTACAGAGAGACAGAGTGGCCATCGGGCTGGGTCACTCTCCAAGCTATTGATGCTGAACTCCTTGATTTAATAAATTTTCGTTATCAAGAACAGTGTCAAGCGGATTTCTTCTCAACACATCACCGCAGCCTTATTGTTGGACACCACAATGACCCTGATGGACACTGATGGACCCTGATGGACCCTGATGGACACTGATGGACACTTTCTGTCCGTGACCAACAGGTGGCAGTGACGTAGCTCACTCAGCTCTGATAACACTACAGCCTCCTCTCTCTGTGCTGTTCAGTCAAGTAAAGGAAGGTGTTTATTTAGCACTTAATATTCCTTTGTTTTAGAACATCACTCTTTAATAACAGTCTTTCTTTCAACTTTAATAAACATTTTCAACAGAAAAATATTTTCTCTAAATGTTTCTTTCTACAGCTGAAAACTATATTTTCATATATTATTTATTTACTGATGTTCTGCTAATCTAGAGTCCAGGATCACAGTCCTTCAGGTCCCTCTGAGGGTCTCTGCCTCTTACTGGGTGGCGTCTCTCAGCCTGAGGACTCTGTGGCTCAGAGCAGAGTACGGATCCTTTTCCTGTCCTCACTGCTCGCTCTGCCTCTGTTACTTTGGGGGAAGCAGGACTGGATGTGGAGCGAGTCAATCAAACTGCAGAGACCTGTGGGCCGGTATCAGTTCTGACTTCACCTGGTACCTGTGTGTGCTGGATCCCCGCTGCAGCTGCAGCTGAGGTGAGTTTAGTGCAGAAGAAGTCTACTACTACCAAATCCTGGCAGCCGGTCCAGTGGACCAGGTCAGCACCGACCGTCTCCCACGGCCTGCAGTAGTGTCTCTTTGAAGGTGTCCCAGTTCTCCAGCAGCCTCTGAAGCTGCAGCTCAGTCCCGTCCAGCAGACACACTGTTTGTCTGTCTCTCAGCACTTTGCTGTGCCCTGGTGTCCTACATGCAGTTTCTGCACCATCTCAGGCTGGAGTCACTGTGGTTTCACCAGTCCGCTCCATTTTCCACTGTGAGCTCACCTGCAGACTGTAGCAAAGGTAGGAGGTCTCTGTCTGTGCTGGATCTGTCTGTCCACCCCTCAGTGCAGCAGCAGCAGCTTTTCATCCTTGTCCCGGTGCTCCTTGATTTCCAGGCCTCTCTTCTCTGTTCCAGGCCTGACATGAAGTCCAGAGCTGTGAAAACACGTTAGCGCCCTCTGGCTGTGCAAGTCTAAACTACAGAGGGGAGCGTGAGCCTTTCTGTCCTGACTCTCAGCTCCTGTCTCATATTCATATTCCCCTCAGAGGACACATTTTAGGACTGAGAAAGATTTTTAATACACCTGCTTTCTAGTCCTGCCGGCGTTAAGGCAACTTTATTTGTACAGCACATTTCAAGGACATTTAAAGTGTTTTAGGTAAAATATAACAACATCATGGGAAATATCCAGAACTCGGCTGCCAGGGTTCTCATGTGGGTCGTGGCAGCACGTCCCCCCAGTCCTCACTCAGCTTCACTGGCTCTCGGTCAAATTCCGCATCACCTACAAAATCCTACTGCTCACCTATAAATCTCTCCATGCCACGGCCCCCCAGTACCTACTGGACCTTCCCCACTCCTACTCCCCCTCACGGAACCTGCGGTCCACCGACAAGGCCCGGCTCTCTGTCCCCCACACCAGACTGTGGACTTTTGGGGACAGAGCCTTCAGCGTCACAGGAAGATAACGGGCCTGAGCCGTGTGCTGAAGAACGCAGAGCACACGTGTAGAAAAGAGGAAGCAGAACCTGTTTTATCTAAATCTCTTAGAACCTAATCCTTTCTGTAAACCACCATCTGACCAGGGACAGTTTGGCTCTCTTCACCACTGACAGGACTTTGGACGGGCTGGATGATCTGGTGCAAAGTGTTTCCGGTCCATCCAGAGGGACAGATGGAAAACAGGCTGCAGTCGTGGCTGCAAAACGCAGATCAGAGCTGGATGAGACGGCCATGTCACAAACACACAGAGGACCTTTCTCTTTTCATCATGAGATCCAGAAGCAAGCGGTTTGATGCTGGATCTGGATCAGATATGATGGGCTTCAGTCAAACAGCTGCTTTCTGGAAACGCAGTGAACATAAAGACAAGAAAGAACAGAAGGTGATCAGATCTGATCTCCTCCACAGCTTCTGTTAGTCTGAATGAAACCCCTCCAGGTAGTAGCCTACTAACATATGAGCACTCCACTTTTTACCCTAGCAGCGCATTAGATCCTGTCTCCCCTCTGTGGACGTGCCCATTATCATGATGGAGAACCCAAACGCCAGCGCGTCCCAGTTCAAGGAGGGGGCCAGATAAAAATGTCCAGGGGGCAAATGTTTATAGAGAAAGCGTCTGGTCCTCCTGATCAAAGCTCCGTCTGAGCGTCTGAACATGGATTATAGAAGCTCAATGTTCTCTCTGTCCTTTCAGTTTATTGCTGCAGGTTTTCCTGGACGTCCCACGACATTTGCTTTACTGCGCGGATGGAAACAGCAGCCTCTCTAATCATCAAAGAAAACATTCAAACTCTATCTGGAAATCTGAAACAAATACTTAGTTGGCGGGAGTTATGCGTTCAGCTCTGATGTGATACTGCTCCTGGAGTCATTACCACAGCAGCCTGGACTCCTGTTATGTTCCTTTTAATTGGGGCTCTGAGATAAATGTTCCTGAGTCGTTTGGTGAAGGAGCTGATGATGAAACTCTCAGCTCATCAGTCATCTCCTGTTTACAGACAAACGTACAGAGACAGATCAGGCTGCTGTGATCTGGGACTGTTTTCAACATATTCCAGATGTTTCTACGTGTTCTAATGTTGACAGACGTGTTTCTGGATTCTGAAGACCTGATCCTGGTGCCTTTGGTGCCGACAGCTGCTCTGCTGCTCTGACAGAGACCTCAGCTCAAACACTGGACAGATGATGCAGCTGTGCAGCAGCTCACATGTGACTGACGTCGCTTTAAAATGACTCGACTCCTCCTCTCTCCTCGCGCTCGCATCTCGGGTGGGAGAGACTAAGACGCCGCGAGGAGTCGAGGAAGGACAAATTTGAACCTGAGCTTAGCTGACTTTAACGGCATCATTGCAATCCAGCCTGTAGCTTAGCTGCTCCAAAGTCAGGCTGCGGGGGGGGCACCGCATCTTTCCCCAGGTGGATCTTCTTCACTGGCAGCTGAACAACAAAGATGATGCACATATGTTAGTACACAGCCACATTCAAAAGATAAGCATGACCCTTTGGATTAAATAAATGTTGAAAAGATGAACTCAGGGAGCTCAGAGACAGAGCTGTCTTACCACAGCGATTTTAACAGAGTGAAAAAAGAATTCACTTTCAAATCTGAAAGTCAGAGTACAACCGTTTCACACGACTGTCACACCTTTGACATGGTTCCACCGCCACCTTAAAATGTTAAAAAATGTCCACATTGTTCTCCATCGAGATAACTCTCGCAGCACTCGTGGCGCATATCATCGCCCCATTGGTCTCAAAGTGAGATGTGGTCACTCAGGCAAACTGTTGCCGCACTGCTGTTTCAGGCAGCAGGAAGCGACTGCAGCACCAGGATTTCACTGCTTGTTGGTGTTTTAGAGGCGCGTTACTCCGACGGTGGAGAGACGCTGTGCGCATTTACGCACGAGGCACAGCAACATAACTTAATATTAAACTCTCGGTCAGGGTCACGTGTTAGTTCGTGTTCTGTGTTCTTCTTCACATCCTAACAGTCCAGGTTCATCCAGAGAAACTGTTTGGAGTAAAGCAGCCGTCCTCCTGATCAGTCCTCCGTCAGAGAGTCCAAAGCTAAAAGTTGAACCTTCCTCTGTTAGAAACTTTTTTATTATTAGTTTGCTTCTTAAATGTCCCGCGATATTTGTTTTACACACGGAAACGTTTCAAATGAGTGACTGTCGCACGAAAGCAAATCTAAAACTAAATAATTAAACCCCCGCAGAGAGACACGTGGCCCGCGACCGGTTCATCAGAGTTTGTAAGAAGGCAGCGCAGCGAGGATCCAGATGTTTCATAGAGGAGACAGCGTCTCCAGTCTGCTTCACTGAGAAAGCACAGAGCTGCAGAGGAACATCTGGCTTCATGAGACAGATCTTAGATCCACGTCCCCTCTCTGCTGGGAGTCTGCTGTTCAGTCAGTCAGTTAAAGTCTTTAGAATGCGCCATTCATCCGCTATCAGGAAGCACTGCGCCAAGGTGGGAGCGCACCTGGCTTCAAAAGGGATGGAAGATGCCTCTGAAAACAAAGGTTTAGTCTCAACACAACAAATCACACAACAGTTTCTACTAATCTTTGTGAGCCAGGACAACTTCTGTTGAAATTATACTGAACAAACAAACTGTACTGAGTTCAGTTGGATTCTCATTCAATTCAGTTCCAACTAGATTTTCTTCCTATTTAAAAGTCATATTTCTGTAATATTAACTTACTCAGCAGAATCACCAATGCAGGATTTAAGCTGAAATCCATTGTAAACATTCAGTTGTTCTTCCATAAAAATATCTGTAAAATATGAACTGCACTCATTAAATATTTTGTAAAACCTTTACATTTTTAAAAATTACAGTAACAAAGTTCCCAGAGCTCCAAGTGTTGATTACAAAATAACTTTCAATCCCCACCAACCTTCTGAGAATCTGCAGCCTTTTACAGTTGGGCACAAAAAGGGAAATGTTTTTCTTTATTTTGGCAACTTGACAGAGAAGCAATCTGGATCCTCTTTAGCTGACATCCAAATACAAACCAGTGTAACCTGAATAATATGGGAAACTGCTCTGACACAAGTGGAATCTTTAGAAAACCTTCCTTTGGCCCTTCAGTCCATGGAGGTAAAGAAACAGCTTCTAAAACAAAGCACCTTGGGAGATCCTGTCACTGCAGGACTTTCATTCTCCACTCCAGCAGGATGGCAGCTGTCTTGTGGTCAGCTTCGGGTGGACCGGTCACACGTGATGCCACAAACTGAGGCTGGTGTCCTTGTAAAGCAAATGTAAACACAGGTTACTGTGTCAGCGATGCTGACCTGAAACATTATGACAGCGATGCTGAGATCGGCTCCAGACAACAACTCTTTGCTTTTGGAATAAATGGCATCAGAACATGCCCTGTACTGACCGCACAGTTTGGAAAAGTGCTTCAGTCAAAATAAAGAAAACGTCCTTTACATCAAGCTTCTTCAGTCTACAAGTCCGCCTGTAAAGACGTGGAGAAGTGAGGGAACATCCTGAAGTCAAGGTGGAGAAAAATGAAGTTATCAAGCCGATTTTATTAAGTTACTGGAACTTGAGTTTTGTTGTAAACCATCAAAATGAAGTTGATGTAATTACCAACATTATTATTTAAAATAAAGTTTGTGACTTAGAAGGTTTATCTGAATCAATAAATGATCATTTTATCTCGCAGCCATGAATTTAATCCAGTGGTGCTAACAGGTCCTGAATTAGTTGTGAGTGTGACAGTCTGCACGTACAGATGTGCTGTGTCGTCCACGTGCAGGGTGACCTCGAGTTAACCAACAACAAAACCTGCTCGGAGCCGTTTAGAGATGCGGCGTGAATTACCATGGCATTATTTATCTGAAATATATTTATTTTCCATGATGACGGTCATATAATTAATAGAATTTGATATTAGTTCATGATTATTTTTTTTTAATTGTCCTTCCGCTGCAAAGAAGTTCTGAACACAACAGCATCACGTTCAGACAGCAGCCCTGCAGCCGAGCTGGATTTAGAGAGGAATCTTTTTTAATTAACGGGACGGATACTATATCTTTAGATAATGCGTCACGCAGGAGCTTAGGCCCTAGAACAATAACTTCAGTTTTATCTGAGTTTAACATTAGAAAATTGCAGGTCATCCAGGTTTTAACATCCTGAAGACACATTTGAAGCTTAGCTAACTGATGAGTTTCATCTGGCTTGATCGATAGATATAACTGAGTATCATCTGCATAACAATGAAACTTTATGGAGTGTTTCCTGATAATATTGCCTAAAGGAAGCATATATAAAGTGAAGACGATTGGTCCGAGCACAGATCCTTGTGGAACTCCATGACTAACTTTGGTATGCATGGAGGACTCATCGCTAACATGTACAAACTGAAATCAATCTGATAAATAGGACTTAAACCAGCTTAGAGCGGTTCCTTTAATGCCAATGAAATGTTCCAGTCTCTGTAATAGGATCTGATGGTCAATGGTATCAAATGCAGCACTAAGATCTAGTAAAACCAATACAGAGACAAGTCCTTTGTCTGATGCAGTTAGGAGGTCATTAGTAATTTTCACCAGTGCTGTCTCTGTGCTATGATGAGCTCGAAATCCTGACTGAAAATCCTCAAATAAACTATTGCTATGTAGAAAGTCACACAGCTGTTTGGCGACTGCTTTCTCCAGGACCTTAGAGATAAATGGAAGGTTAGATATAGGTCTATAGTTGGCTAAAACGTCTGGATCCAGGTTGGGCTTTTTCAGAAGAGGTTTAATTACAGCTACTGTAGTGGCTATATGTCCTCGATTTAACTTAAACAAAAAAATCAAATAACGTAAAACAAACTCAAAATCAAATGGCCACTGAGGCACCTAAGGAACGAATCTTACGCAGGAAAAAATGAGTCCAATGTCCAGGCAAGCATAGCGTTTTTCACGGTTTTATTTCCATTTAAGCAAGCATACAAACAAATGGCGTCTGCAGCCTCTCTTGCCCTGGTAAAAAACCATGAACCTTTCCCGGTGCCTGCCCGTCTTACATGTGACCCAAATACTTTCAAAACAAAAGCCCACCAAAAGTACTCTAAATTAACTAAATTAATATTCTACATTCAACGTTAATAAAATAGTCAAATAACGATGCTGATTATTTAAGGCTAAACAACAATAAAGTAATTTAATTATTAAATTAAATTAAATAACAAGGGAGTAGCTCCAACAGCTACTTTAAAGTACTGTGGCACGTAGCCTGTTGATAAAGACAGATTGATCACATCCAGCAGAGAAGTGCCAACCAAGGGCAAAACTTCTTTAAGCAGCCTAGTCGGGATGGGGTCTAAGAGGCAGGTAGATGGTTTAGATGAAGAAATTATTGAAGTTAGTTGATAAAGGTTGAGGGAAGCAAAGCAGTCTAAACATATAACTGGTTTTACAGCTGTTTCTAAAGTTCCTGAGTATAGGGTTAAGTCGGTGCCAGTTGAGGGCAGGTCTTGGTGGATTTTGTTTCTAATAGCTAGGATTTTATCATTAAAGAAGCTCATGAAGTCGTAACTACTGAGAGCTATGGGAATACTTTGCTCAATAGAGCTGTGACTCTCTGTCAGCCTGGCTACAGTGCTGAAAAGAAACCTGGGTTGTTCCTATTTTCCTCTATTAATGACGAGTAGTACGCTGCTTTGGCATTACGGAGGGCCTTCCTATAAGTTTTAAGACTATCTTGCCAAATTAAACGAGAATTTTCCAGTTTGGTGGAACGCCAATTCCTCTCGAAGTTTCTGTGATATTTGCTTTAATTTGCGAAGTTTCAGTATTATACCATGGAGCTAACCGTCTTTGTTTTAGTATTTTCTTTGTAGAGGGGCTACAGAGTCGAAGTGTTGTTCGCAGCGAGCCTGCAGCACTATCAACAAGATGATCGACTTGGGAGGGACTGAAATTGCGTAAGAGTCCTCTGTTAATTTGATACCTGATAGTGAATTTAGAGCCGATGGGATCGCATCCTTAAATTTAGCTATAGCTCTATCAGACAGACATCTTGTATAGACATTTTTGCCCAATAGAGGGTAGTACAGCAGTACAAGCTCAAAAGTTATCAAACAGTGGTCAGATAAAGAAGGATTCTGTGGGAACACTATTAAATGTTCAATTTCAATACCATATACCAGAACAAGGTCGAGGGTGTGGTTAAAACAGTGAGTCGGTTCATGAACACTCTGAGAGAAGCCAATTGAATCTAATAGAGAGATAAATGCAGTACTAAAGCTGTCATTCTCTACATCCACATGAATATTAAAATCCCCTACAATAATAACTTTGTCCGTTTTAAGGACTAAAGTTGACAAAAACTCTGCAAATTCAGATAAGAATTCAGAGTACGGCCCAGGTGCTCGGTACACTATAACAAATACAATTGGTTGCAACGATTTCCAGCTTGGGTGTGAAAGACTCAGAACAAGGCTTTCAAATGAGTTATAATTTAGTTTAGGTTTAGAGCTGATTACTAGGCTGGAGTCAAAGTTAGCTGCAACTCCACCTCCTCGGCCTGTGCTTCGAGGAATGTGAGTATTAATATGACTGGGAGGGTGGATTCATTTAGGCTCACATATTCTCCATCACCCAGCCAGGTTTCAGTAAGACAGAATAAATCAATTTCATAATCTGATATTAGTTCATTTACTAGTACACCTTTAGAAGAGAGAGATCTGATGTTTAAGAGTCCACATTTTACTCTCCTATTCGTTTGCACTATTGCTCCTGTGGTTTTAATTTTTATGAGGTTTTATGCACAGCTCCTCTTCTGTTTACCTTTGATTTAAATAATTTCAATGGTCGGGGGACAGACACCGTCACTATAGGGTTTTCACTAAGTAACTCCTGGAACGGAGGAGCAGAGAAGTGTGTTAGACTGCGACTCTGCGTAGGGTTTTGGGTGGGTAACTGCTGAATTAGAAGGGCAGAAAAGTGTGTTAGACTGCGACTCTGCCTCCTGGTCTCAACTCTGGGTTGTCATGGATTTGGTCCACTAATAAAGTTGGCCAGATTTCTAGAAATGAGAGCTGCTCCTTCCCAAGAGGGATGGATGCCGTCTCTCCGAATCAGACCAGGTCTTCCCCAGAAAGTCTGCCAATGATCTACAAAGCCCACATCGTTTGCTGGACACCACCTCGATAACCAGCGGCGGAATGACGACATGCGGCTATACATGTCATCACTGGTCAGATTGGGCAGGGGTCCAGAGAAAACTACGGTGTCCGACATTGTTTTTGCGTATGAACACACCGACTCAACATTAATCTTAGTGACCTCCGATCATGTAACCGGAGTCATTAACGCCGACGTGAATAACAATCTTACTGTATTTACGCTTATCCTTAGCCAGCAGTTTCAAATAGGACTCGATGTCGCCCGCTCTGGCCCCTGGGATGCATTTGACTATGGTCGCTGGTTTCGCTAACATCACGCTTCGCAAAATGGAGCTGCCAATTATCAGAGTTGGTTTCTCAGCGGGTGTGTCGCTGAGTGGGGAAAATCTATTAGAAACGGGAAGCGAATGGTGATGTCCTGAGGGCTTTTAATGCTTATGACTATTCCTCCTTCGGACAGTCACCCAGCCACCCTTTCCTGGCTGCTCAGGAAATGCCGGGAACGGCTACCAGAGGCTAACTCAGGCCGGTCCGCACCGACTACCGGGGACTGGCTAGCTACAGTAGGCTGATCTACCAAGGTGCGGAGCCGGACTTCTAACTCACTGAGCCTCGCCTCCATGTCTACAAATAAACTACACTTGTTACACGTACCATTACCGCTAAAGGAGGCAGAGGAGTAACTGAACATCTGACACACCGAGCAGGAGAAAGCAGGAGAGAGAGAGGGAGGAGAAGCCATCGTTAGCTGCTAAGCTAAAGTCGCTAACGGCTAAGCTAAAGTACGGTAGCGCTGGCTACCAACTTTTGAAAACAACTATGAGATTGAACAGCAGTCACTAAAGATGGAAAGAACTTTGAGTGCTTAGGCAAACTTACTGTAAGAATAAGTGTTTAGCGGACAATTGGCCGCTGTAATGATAAATCTAACAATTTTATCTGGTATTTAGCGAGAGCAGCAAACAGGCTACCAACACACAAGCACCGGAAACGGAAATGAGTCAACACGCTTACCGCAGTACGTCAGCACGTCCTCCGTTCCTGATTATCTGCCACAGCTGCTGATATTCAGAGGACCCTCACCTTCCCAGCCCCCTTTGAAGGTATCAGGTGATGTAACCTCAGACGTCCCTGTCATGTTTTACAGAGCCATCGCAGGACCTACCTGGGACACAGGTGAAACCCTAATGAAGCCGGGTACCAGCTTCAGCAGTCTCACAGTAAGACTGTCGTTGGAGCCATAATAAGTTGATTCTGATTAAGTCACTAATTTAAAGTAAAATTTCTTTTCTTTCTGTTGACATTTTGAGAAGGAGAAATTTAGATTTAGGAAACTTACCTTGACTCCTCCTCAGCAGGTCATTTCTCATGTATAATGAGGGGCTGGCTGACAGCTTGGGAAGTTCCTTTGTTTCACTGAGAGAGGAGGACTGAAACGATTAGTGACCGCGATTCACTACGCTTACATGCAGCCAGTAACCCGCTCAAAACCGAGATATTAGCAATAACCCGGTCGCCAGACGGCCATGTAAACAAAGCCAAAACCCGGATATGCTCATAACCCGGTTTTAAAACCCGGTTATTACCCCTGGCGTACCTCTTTCTAACCCGAATATTTCGTCATGTAAACGCCAGTATCGGCATATCCCCATCAAAAGGAACATTGATTTGTGTTCTGCGCATGCTCTATTCGCAAGGAATCTTGGTCTTTTGAGTATAGGAACTTCTTGTATGCGCCAAACCCGCGTGCTGTATACCGGAAGTAAACGAGGTAAACATGGCGAGACGCAACACAGCACCGTACTTCTGGAGCGAGGAGGAAACCAATTTTTTAATTCATGTTGTCAAAAACATGAATATAATGTCTTTTGTTGACGGCAGAAAGTACAGAGATACTGACATTTACATTTAGAATCGGATATGACGCATATTGCGTCTTAAGGTTGTCCGTACGTCCAGACGTTAACCGTGCGTCGCCGTTTACATCGGGGTATTGCCGATTGATTACAAATTCCATGTATACAGGAGAAACTCTCTCTGCTCACGCATGTAAACGGCTTATCCCGAATGTTTCAGAAACCCGAATCGTGACCTTAACCCGACCATAACCCGAATATTGACAGCATGTAAACGTAGTCATTGTGAGATTATCTGAAGAGTTTATAGGTTTGAAACAGAAGGATCCCTGCGAGTGCTTTTCTACACACGAGTCACTGTCCTCCTCTAAAGAGGCGTCTGACGAACAACAAAATTATTGACAGAGACGCCACGACAGCTGTTCAGCACAGGATTTGAAATCCCATGTGTTATTCTGATGCTGCTGTCTTTGCACGTTACAACTTCAACTAGCAGTTTCCTGAGGAGGCCTCGTGCACCCAGAGTTCATCCGAAGGTGACCAGACCAACATGAAGATCTGCAGCTGGAACAAAGGTTTAAATGTAGCCACTCAGACATGTTCAGGCTCTGT
>JALXJV020000007.1:1327570-1398668 GCA_024633595.2 Lepomis macrochirus
CAGAGCCTGAACATGTCTGAGTGAAAAGCCACAGCCTGCATGCTGCTGTTCCTGCGCTTATTGCAGGATTTCTATATGAAAGCGGTTGTGTTTCGGATTCTGCTCGCTCATGAGGTCAAGCGAGCACGCGTACGAGCACACACCTGGTTGCAATCTTAAAATCACACCGCCAGTGGCCACTGGAAACTACATAATGCCCCTTTAAGAGTCTGTTGGTTCAAATCAAGACCCGCTGTGTGTCCTTCAGGCACATGCAGCCCTTTCTAAACACAGCCTTTTATTGAGCCTGTAATCTACTTTTTACTTGGCTACATTTAAACCTTTGTTCCAGCTGCAGATCTTCATGTTGGTCTGGTCACCTTCGGATGAACTCTGGGTGCACGAGGCCTCCTCAGGAAACTGCTAGTTGAAGTTGTAACGTGCAAAGACAGCAGCATCAGAATCACACGTGGGATTTAAAATCCTGTGCTGAACAGCTGTCGTGGCGTCTCTGCCAATAATTTTGTTGTTCGTCAGACGCCTCTTTAGAGGAGGACAGTGACTCGTGTGTAGAAGCACTCGCAGGGATCCTTCTGTTTCAAACCTATAAACTCTTCAGATAATCTCACAACGCGGTCACTAATCGTTTCAGTCCTCCTCTCTCAGTGAAACAGAGGAACTTCCCGAGCTGTCAGCCAGCCCCTCATGATACCTGAGAAATGACCTGCTGAGGAGGAGTCAAGGTATTTTTACCAACATTAGTCAGCACTTATTTCCAAAGTTTCCTAAATCTGAATTTCTCCATCTCAAAATTTCAAGAGAAAGAAAAGAAATTTTACTTTAAATTAGTGACTTAATCAGAATCAACTTATTATGGCTCCAACAACAGTCTTACTGTGAGACTGCTGAAGCTGGTACCCGGCTTCATTAGGGTTTCACCTGTGTCCCAGGTAGGTCCTGCGATGGCTCTGTAAAACATGACAGGGACGTCTGAGGTTACATCACCTGATACCTTCAAAGGGGGCTGGGAAGGTGAGGGTCCTCTGAATATCAGCAGCTGTGGCAGATAATCAGCTTCATCAGCTTTTACACATTTTACAACATCTGCGAGTGAGCAGAAGGGAAAGACTTAGTCTGCCAGAGTGTTTGTGAGGGGACCTTCGCCCCATCAACCTACTGGGATGTGCTGATTTCTGTCTGCATTGCTTTAAGCTCACATGCAGCAGGGTTAAACAGAACCAGAGAGCTGTTTCCATTTCAGAAGGTCAAAAACAGGTGGGAGGAGATGAAACATGTCTGGGAGGGGCTCTGGCGCCATCTAGTGTCTCTGCTGTGGTACCACACCTGATGACTTTGGCCCTCTGAGTACAAACAGAAGGACTCACTAACTGTTGAACAGGGACAGGCAAACTACAGAAACATTGTGTGCACAGCATGTTTGTTGGATAAGAGAAGCTGCTGTTGTTTCTGTCTCTCCTGCCCCGTCTCAGTTGTTTCAGGTTCAACCTACAGCTGGCGTTTTGTACAGGACCTTCAGGCGGTCAACGCGGCCGTGCTCAAAGACCACCAGAGGTCGCAAATCCACACATGACCTGGCAAATACATTTTCCTCAGTTCCAGTGCACGTAGACAGTCAGTGCTGGTTAGTTTTCTCTATTAACGGGAGAAATTACAAGTGGTCACGCTGCCCCGTGGGATACTACAAGTCCCCTGGAGTTTTTCACTCTGCACTACGTGAGTCTCCAAAGTTCAGCCGTGTTACCACACAGCTCAGATCTGCTACAGTACATCGATGACATCATGGTCTGCTGTCCATCACAAGAAGCATGCAAATGTGACACAACTGTGATGCTAAAACATGACAACGGCCACAAGGCTAGTCTTTCTAAATTGCAATTTTTCCAGACAGAACTGAGATACCCGGGGCACGTGATCACAGCAGAGGGCAAATCCCTTTCCCTCAAGCACCTTTTGACTATCCGGTCTGTTCCAAAGCAAAGAAACAGACAATGAGCTGTTCCTGGTCATTCTACTTTTATTCTTATTCTTATTTTCCACTTGAAAGTGTTGTGCTGTAATCATGAATGCAGTAACAAAGTGAAGGTCCCTGCAGGAGGTGAAAATCTGCTGTGACAAGTGACCCATGCTTGGGTCTGCTGATATCCACTGTTGTTATGACTGCATGATAAACTGCCGAGGTGTCAGTCTGCTAAGGGATTGATTGTCAACTTCCAACCATTGATGCTAGAGCCTGAGTGAACTTCAAGTGAACTTGCTGACGAAGCACTAGCTGACTCAGGCTTGGCAGAGTGAGAGAGTTTCTAAGGCAGAGAATGGATGAATAGATGATGACGACAAGAAAATGTAGTAAACAGCCAGTATAACAAGATTACTGTCAGAAATCAAGCATTGTTTAAAAGGCACAGCACTACATATGTTTAAGAAATATAACTGTGTGTGGAATTATATACTCTGCTGAAAAACTGAGATTTGAGCAGACTGAATGCTAAATGCTGAATTTCTTATCCTGTAAGATAACAAAATATAGAAAGTCAACAATACAGAAGGATGAAAGAAAGCTGGAAAAAACTGGTAAAACAACAAGTGTGAACAGCAAAAAATCAGAAGATAAGAAATTCAGTATAAGGCTATATAGGTATATAAGGCTGTCCGCAGACCATAGAGTTGACTTCCAGCCTGCTGGGATGCTGTCCGGGTTTATGTGTCCTGATTTGGAATAAACTCTTTTTGCACAGACTCTTGACCGTCTCCAGAGAAGTTTCTGATTGCAGAGTTATTAAGTAAATAGAAAGCTAAAAGAGTATTTTTGACAAAGTTTATAAAGCTGGTGATGGTGGGGACCAGACTTAACTGGCCCAGCCTGGTCGCACCTCTGACCCAACAATGCGGTTTGAATTCTGCAGCAGAGGGCTTCAGTCTGCCAAATGTTTCCTGCGTCGTCCTGGTCATGAATCTCTCATCATCCTGTGGCCAATCAGTTTCCAGCTTTACTGTCAGCAGTCGTCTCAGTTCAAAGGTTATTAGATAAACCCCCCCATCAGATGTGAGACGGTCTGTGGACCTGAATGGCTCCTTCTGGTCCCTCCACCTCTGACGGTCGAAGGTTCACGATGCCGTGCACAGTCCCATCTCTGTCTCTCCTCATTGGAGATAAGGCTGCCTGTGATATTAAATCGACCACGGTTTGAAAGGGGACAGGTCTTAGATCAATAAAAAAATCTTTATCTGCATGTTTTTTAATGTATTTTCAGACTCCTGATTTATTCACTCG
Source organism: Lepomis macrochirus (assembly GCA_024633595.2). Taxonomy (NCBI): domain Eukaryota; kingdom Metazoa; phylum Chordata; class Actinopteri; order Centrarchiformes; family Centrarchidae; genus Lepomis; species Lepomis macrochirus. The sequence continues at coordinate 1,330,842 of JALXJV020000007.1, forward strand.
CTGTTTTAAAATGTATTTATCTATTCAATTCAATTTTATTTATATAGCGCCAACTCACAACAACAGTTATCTCACAGCGCTTTTCATAAAGAGCAGGGCCCGTATTCACAAAGAATCTTTAAGCTAAGAGCAGCTCCTAGTGACGGAATCCTAAGAAACTTCTTAGAAAAGTGGGCGTGTACTCTTAAAATTAAAGAAAAAGTAATTCATAAAGCATCTTAAGCCTTAAAAGAGCTCTTAAGCTCAGAATTGTTAGGAGCAGGGACGAGGACTTTTAAGAGGCTTAAGAGTTTCTTTAGTAGAGGAGAAAATGGCAGAAAGACGCAGAGGGAGAAGAAATGTGTTGCAGGATGACAGTGAGTTAATCAGACGCTATAGATTAGATCGTGCAGGGATCGTGTTTGTGACTGATCTTATTAGAGACGCGCTAACATCTCCGACACAGGCAGGAATGAAAGGAATCACTACATTAGGATATTTGGCAACAAAGCAGCGGTGATGATTTGGGTCTGTCACAACCTTCAGTAAGCAGAGTGATCACACAAACACTTTCAGAGCCTCTTATTGTGTCGCAGTTCATTTCGTTTCCTCTGGACATTCCCACCTTGCAGGCTCAAACTACATGTATGAATATAGCAGCTTCCCTGGTGCACAAGCAGAATGAACCGTTAATAGTTTGTGCTTTACGCTCCCTCGTCTGCTTCTCGCCCCCTGCTGTGACACCCGGCCCGAATCTTCCTTTCAGAACGGCCTTGTGTTCATCCACTAACTGGGCTGACAGGAAACACTGTTCCTCTGTCCAGCTGGGCTTTCTGCCCTTCTTGGTTTGGATTCTGTGTTTGATCCATTAAAACCAACATTCAAACCACCACTTAAATAGAAACGCCAGCAATCAGGAACAAGTTTTATCATTCTGAGCCAATCAGATACCTGATAGGAAATTAACTGCAGGGTAAATAAAAACAGGATTTATATACACATAATGTGTGTGTGTGTGTGAGAGGAGAGAGAACGGTCAGATAGGAAATATTACGCATGTAATTTCCAAAGTGAAGCTTAGAATAGAACCCACACTTAGAATCACTCTTTTTTTTCCTTCTTGGACAACCAACCAATCACAGTCTTCAAAAGATTGTGTCATACATAGCAACGGGGGTCAACCACTCACTAACATAAAAGTTTGTCTTTTCCTTGCTCAGAGCTGCTCTCAGATCAGTCCTGAATAGCACTTAAGCTGAGACTCCTAGGTAAAAGTTTTTTAGCTAAGATAAGAGTTTTCTGAGAGGACTCTTAGAGTCTTTATGAATACGGGCCCAGGTCTTCCCCAGAAAGTCTGCCAATGATCTACAAAGCCCACATCGTTTGCTGGACACCACCTCGATAACCAGCGGCGGAATGACGACATGCGGCTATACATGTCATCACTGGTCAGATTGGGCAGGGGTCCAGAGAAAACTACGGTGTCCGACATTGTTTTTGCGTTTGAACACACCGACTCAACATTAATCTTAGTGACCTCCGATTGGTGTAACCGGGAGTCATTACCGCCGACGTGAATAACAATCTTACTGTATTTACGTTTATCCTTAGCCAGCAGTTTCAAATAGGACTCGATGTCGCCCGCTCTGGCCCCTGGGATGCATTTGACTATGGTCGCTGGTTTCGCTAACTTCACGTTTCTCAAAATGGAGCTGCCAATGATCAGAGTTGGTTTCTCAGCGGGTGTGTCGCTGAGTGGGGAAAATCTATTAGAAACGGGAAGCGAATCGTGATGTCCTGAGGGCTTTGAATGCTTACGACTATTTCTCCTTCGGACAGTCACCCAGCCACCCTTTCCTGGCTGCTCAGGAAATGCCGGGGAACGGCTACCAGAGGCTAACTCAGGCCGGTCCGCACCGACTACCGGGGACTGGCTAGCTACAGTAGGCTGATCTACCAAGGTGCGGAGCCGGACTTCTAACTCACTGAGCCTCGCCTCCATGTCTAGAAATAAACTACACTTGTTACACGTACCATTACCGCTAAAGGAGGCAGAGGAGTAACTGAACATCTGACACACCGAGCAAGAGAAACGGCAACTTTAAAAGGCTGTGAAACATGTCAGGCGTTTTGTACATCACATGTGGGGGATGAAAAGCCCTCCCCCATCCCACCTCATGTTTTTAAAGAAGACAGGGAAGGTCTTAAGGTCAGTGTGACTCTCATCCTAAGGCTTTTTCTATTGGTTAGGTGGAAAGCTAAAGGAGAGGCAGAGCCCGGCAGAAACCAGAAGGGGCCACCTGGTAGCCATCAGGAGGTTCTTGGTGTTCCTGAGGAGGGAGGACTTCTCCCAGGTAACGGTGCACTCTGTCACCCGCCCCCAGGGGGAGGTCCAATTGAGTGAGTGAAGTTTACTACAGACTGTGTGGCAGCTCACAGCTGTTATGGAGTGCTTTAACAGAGAAGCTTCTCTCAGCAGAGCAGATCTGCTCCTCATTCCAGCAGTGGCCCTAATATGCTGATTCCATTTTTTCCACTAATACGTCTTTCAGAAGGTGGCAAGAGAAAAGGGCAAAAAACAAGAACCCTGGAGGATGAAGAGAAGGCAGGAACTCATCATCCTGATGAAGCTTTACATTAATGATTTTGTACATTGTTCCTGTGGTATTCATAAAAAACTCTTCGCTGATGATACTATTCTGTTTGTTTCCCACAAACACTTGAATCATCTTGAAAAACTCAAATGACGGACTAGCAGAAATAGAAACCTGGTTTAAATGTAACAAACTATCCCTAAATAGTAAAACGTTTTATATAGTTTTTCGCTCCAGTATCCATATGTACAGTGACTGTCACTGTAATTAATTATCACATAGATGGAAGAGCTATTCAAAGAGTGGATGCAGTTAAATTTCTTGTAATATACATAGATCAATTTATAAACTTTAAGGAACACATTAATGACTTTGTTAAAAATCTCATCTAAAATTGTGGGTTTGTTCTTTAAAGTGAGACACGTGCTCCCATTGGACACACTACTGTCCCTGTATAGGACAATGTTTGAGCCTCACTTGACCTATTGTAACATTTGGAATAATACCTACCATATTATACTGAAAAACTATTGATATTACAAAAGAAAGCCATAAGAGACATTACATGGTCCCTGCTTAACTCTCATTCAAACGCTCTCCTCCATAAACATGGCCTACTAAAGCTTCCTGAATGTAACTTTTATCACAATGCATGTCTAATGTACAATGTTGTCAATAGGTTAAATATTAGGTTGAGTGAGCTCATTCCAATATACACACCTTCACACACACACACACACACACACATAAGATGCTCTTAAGAGGCACATGTAGGACCCTGACTGAATACATTTGTTATTGCTGATCAGTGGTTGGGCTATTTTGAATTGTGGTGTACTATAGTAGTAGCTGCAGCCTTGAATAGTGATGTACTACATAATTTATACTGCTTCTAAAATGTAGATGAGTAATTACTTTCAACTGTTTCTCACCCAAGCCAAAGATCCCCCCCCTTCTCCCCATTCTCTAGTGACTTGTGTTGACACTGGCTATGCTGCATCTTATTTACTTGTAACTCGAGTGACTTGAATTATGATGTCAATCATATTACTGTATTTAGTGTGGGAAATGTGTTGTAGTCCTTGGCTGCTGAAAAAGTTATATTTTGTTATTTCTGTAATATGCTGCCCCTAACAACTGCTTCTGATGTAGCATAAATTGCAATGTATGACATTGTGGAAATAAAGTTAAAGTTAAGCTTCCAGGCAGGTCCCTGAAACTTGCACACTGTCAAACAAGCTTTAGCTTGCTCCATTTCATGTTTTCTTCTTGCAGGACAGTGGTTGTTGCCTGCCCAAAGACAAAAAGTATAATGCCAGATATTCTGCTCTGTGCTATACTGGAACACTTTCATACACAAAACCTTACTGCTCTCTTTTTCCTGTGTTTCAGAGGCCGAGGGTTTTAAGGTACCCTGATGACCTCAAGGCAGATATCCGAAGAGTCTTCTGTGATGTGTGCAGTGAAACCATCACCGTTGGAATGGTAACTATCGGTGTTTCTTGTGACGGACATGATGTCCAGATTATTTGTGTAATAAGGATCCTCCCTTTCAGAGGGATTACACCTGATTGGATGCAAACATGTTCACAAAAACCTTCAGACTGGATTAAACTGAACCTTTTCCAGACTGATACCTTTCCACTAAACATTCCTGATAGATTTTTAGATGAATGCTGTTCTCAGCAGCCAGAACTTTTACAGAAACGCCAAAAACTCAAGTTAACCACACACACCTTCCTGGCTCTGGTCCACAAATTGCAGGCAGAGTGATTTTTTTTAAGCTGTTTTATTTATTGCTTTTTTGTGTCTGGTTCCTGTCAGTGGATCACAGACTTCCTGACTGACAGGAGTCAGCAGGTGAGGCTGGGGAACATCACACCTCATACATCGCACCTCAGGAGACCCATCTGTCAAACTCCTGAACACGCTCAAAACTGTGGAGACGACCGTGGACCCCCCCCCCCCCACAGCCCTGTGCTGGGGAATCCTTCAGGTTTCTGGGATCCACTATATCCAAGGACCTGAAGTGGGAGCCCAACACTGACACCATCATCAACTTCCTGCTCCAGCTCAGGAAGCTCCACCTGGCTAAGGAGCTGCTGATCCAGGTCTACACAGCCATCATCCAGTCTGTCCTCTGCACCTCCATCACTGTCTGTCCATTGTAGTCTGCCCCTGATCCAAACCAGTCAGGACTGCAGGAAGATCATCGGGGCCAACCTGCCCTCCATTCAGGACTGAGACATTTCCGGAGTCCGGAAGCATCACTGCAGATCCATCTCACCCCGGACACAACCTGTTCCAGCTCCTCCCCTCTGGGAGGCGCTGCAGAGCTCTGGAACAGTTTCTTCCCACAAGCCATCACTCTGATGAACAGCTGACTCTGACTCAGTGTCAGGAACAATAACCCAGTAATGCTGCGTTCCAGGCAACTCGAAACTGGGAAATTTCCAACCTCCAACTAGAAAAACTATCCTGAACGCCACTTGAAGTCGGATTTCCTACTTGTGAACTCGGATAAAAAAAATTGTACCCCGACTTCACAAGTCGGATTTCCTACTTGTGAACTCGGAGAAAAAAAATTGTACCCCGACTTCACAAGTCGGATTTCCTACTTGTGAACTCGGAGAAGAAAAAAAAAAATTGTACCCGACTTCACAAGTCGGATTTCCTACTTGTGAACTTCGGAGAAAAAAAAAAAAAAATTGTACTCGACTTCACAAGTCGGATTTCCTACTTGTGAACTCGGAGAAAAAATATGTACCCGACTTCACAAGTCGGATTTCTACTTGTGAACTTCGGAGAAAAAAGATTGTACCCGACTTCACAAGTCGGATTTCCTACTTGTGAACTCGGAGAAGAAAAAAAATTGTACCCGACTTCACAAGTCGGATTTCTACTTGTGAACTTCGGAGAAAAAAAAAAAAAAATTGTACCCCGACTTCACAAGTCGGATTTCCTACTTGTGAACTCGGAGAAAAAAAAAAAATTGTACCCCGACTTCACAAGTCGGATTTCCTACTTGTGAACTCGGAGAAAAAATTGTACCCCGACTTCACAAGTCGGATTTCCTACTTGTGAACTCGGAGAAGAAAAAAAAATTGTACCCCGACTTCACAAGTCGGATTTCCTACTTGTGAACTTCGGAGAAAAAAAAAAAATTGTACCCCGACTTCACAAGTCGGATTTCCTACTTGTGAACTCGGAGAAAAAAAAAAAATTGTACCCCGACTTCACGAGTAGCAGCTGAATGACGTCAGAAAACAATGTCAGCGCCCATGGAAGCTCACAGTGTAAATGGTAAACCATAAACTAAACGGCAACAAAACGTATATTTGCATGTATTTGAATTAAAATACATACGATCATGTAGTAAAACCTGTTCTGCATGTATATTGATGTAGAAATATGTTTTGCACTTTAGGTAGCTGCAGTAAAGACTTTCATAAAATCATCTTCTCTGCATAAAAGTTATTGTTAAAAAATCTCAAAACATTAGGAAGTGTAACAACATTGACTGACTTGAGGGATACCAACTTATATTGCCAGAGGGGCACACAGAACTAGTCCATCCTTTTAGTTAACACTAAACACTTAGCACCTGGAACGCTTTGATGTCAGAAGTCGGAAGTATCAACTGGGAAAAATCCCAGTTCCGACCGGTCTCGAACGCGCCATTATTCTGCCTCTAATCAGCCTGCTGTTTACTGGTTACCACTTTTTATTCACCATCCTCTATTTCAGAGCTGACTGATGAAAACTTCCTACAACAACTCTGGACCCAGTATTTAGCTGAACTCCATCAGCTGTTCGCTGTACACACACTGCTGCACGCTGGCTGCTGTTTCCCTGCAACACATTTAATGCAGACCTTCAATCTCAGACAACGTCGGTGAAACTTGTGCGGCTCTCTGACTGCTGGCTGTGATTTATTGGTTTGGAAACAACAGTGGAAAAGAGGAGCAGTTGTAGAAAAACAGCAGACATGCTGGATTTAAATTCACAGCAAGGACCACTTGTTTTGGAAAGTACCCCGAGCATTTCACAAGCTCCCCTCAGGAAGTTACCCAGGGCAACAAAAAAAAAAAAAAAAAAATAACTTTCAGAAGTTGTTTTATCCCCCGTGCAGTTGCTTTGATAAACTCGTACCTGATGAATTGTATCTGTATTTAGACAGCTGGTCTACTTGAAGCTCTTATTGGTTTGTGCTCAGATGAGTCGGTCATTTGTGGCTTTTGTTTTGTGTATTTGAGATGTTTTTAATGAACCTGCTGAAGCCAAATACAAGTTTCCAGAAGTTTTCTCATCTTATATAATAAATGTGTTTTATATTGGAAGCTTTGAACAGGCCTGATGCAGCTGATCACATTAATATCTAGCAGGTGTTGTAATCTGTAATTTGAAACATCCAGGGGCCGTAAGCAGGGCTTAGAAATGAGGGAGGTCCAGATTGTTTCATTAGTTTTAAAGAGTTTATTAAAGTAATTTATACCAAAATGACACTTAAACCCTAAACACAACCAAAGTTCTACAAACTGCTCTATAAGGAAATCCAAAGAGACCTGCTGGCTAAAAATACTTGTATTAAAGCTAAAGTTTGCCGTCTTCTTCTTCTGTGACTCAATACAACTGCATAAAATAAGAGATGCAGACACACGAGCTCTGATCCAGCAGAGCAAACAGATCTGGCTACACTAATCTTGACATGCATTAGGCTGAAGTTATGTCAAATGTGGCCTCCAGCTGCATCACAGGACGATACTGTTGGAATTACAGGCGCAGACACACAGTGGGCTCTGCTGTTAGGCTGCTATATGAGCACATGAAGTCCAGCAGCTCATGTTGATATTACAGCCTAATGATGTGACGTCAGCAGGTGTTCGCACTGTTTCATCACCACTACAAGGTTTGAGGTTACTTTATTATCCCTGAGGGGCAATTTGGATTACAGCAGTAACAAATACATGTTTCAGACAACAACAAATTAACAACCAACCACAGTACAATATTTAAAGTGAAGTTACAGGTTCTCATCAACAATGGGGATAACAGGCGGGATGAGTGACCTTTTTAATCTGTTCGTTCTGCATGGCTGCAGACTGTATCTGCGCCAGGATGGCAGCAGCATAAATTCACCCCACCAGGGAGGACTGGGATCAGCCAGGATGGCTCACGCCTTCCTTAAGTATCTGATCTTATCGTTGCTGTCCGATGGAAACCACGTATCTCCGAAAATCATTTTCCAGGAACATGAAAAAACTTCTCAAACAAATGTTACAAAATAAACAAACCCCAGTTATTACTCACATTTACCACCATAAGTGAAACATTATCTTTACACGGTCATCATTTAACTGTTTAATATTTTAACTGTCCAAGTGGAGCTTTATCTCCGCTGGCTCACAGGTCCCAGGTGCACCCGATCAGCAATCACCTCAACAGAACAAAGATTGTTAACAATAGTGAGGTATCACTCCCACAGAGGGCCGTCACAAAAAGGGCATCTGATAAAACACCGTTCACTCTCACCCTTTGTGAGCTCACTGTTAAAAATCCATCAGCCAGCAGATCAGTCCAGTATCAGTGTAACGAATGTTCTTCAACCTGTCTGCTGAAACATGGGGCTGAATGCAGTAAACAGCAGAGAAGTCAAATAGCAGACGGACCAGGGACTTGGCCCCCTCAAGATGTTTAAAAGCGTCCTTGTTGCGTCGTCCACCCTCTGCCCGACCTGTAGGCGAACTGGAGAGGGTCTAACTGATCCTGTCCAGGGTCCAAAGTGCATCCTTCACTAGCCTTTCAAAAGCTCTCGTGACAAGAGATGTGAGTGCCGCTGGTCTGAAGTCTAAAGAACTAGATGGTTCAACAAGTGGCAGAGGCCAGAACACTGAATAAACTAAGATCAGTATTGATCAGCCCTGCACACCCAATCCGCCACCTGAAGGTGATAAACAGCAGCACCTTCAGTCAAAGACTGAGGATGCCAATGTGCAAAACGGAGCGTTATAGGAAGTCATTCATACCAGCTGCTATACGATTCTACAATGCACAAAAATAATTTTATATTCTTATTTTATATTTAAACTTAATTTACTGATGTGTTCTAAGTGAATGTTTGATATTGGGTCTGTCTTGAAGCTGCCGTGACATTGTAACTTCCTGAAAAGGATTAATAAAGGATCTAGTTATCAGTGGGCACATTCTTATTATTTACAGGATTACAGTCAACATTTTTAAAAACAGATGTCTCCTCACTAAAATCATGGACATTAAAACGATTATAAAAAGCATTCAGTTCATTAGAAAAGTCCAGGTTTACCATTGTGAGAAATAAAACACTTTTTGGACTGCAACCCCATCATGGTTTTCACGCCCTCCCATGCAGGATGGGAATCGTCAGTGAGCAGAGGAAGCTGAGAAATAATCCTCACAGTAAAACACAGACTTTGTTTCTACAGGAAATGAAGAGCTGATATGGCCGCCCTGGAAGAAACTCAACAGGAAGTATCTGCACACCAATGCAGGCAGAGGCAATAGGTGCGTTCCAGATGACGGCGGCTGACTTTCGACTTGATACTCCAACGTGAGCTGCAGGTGACATTATTATTGAAATTTATTGAAATTGGTTTAGCAATAAAATGAGCAGCTATTCGCAAAAAAATAAGGCTCTAGACTATCAGGGCCAGAAGATTTACTGGGGTCCAAGGCCATAAGTGCAGTTTGCACCTCTGCGACAGAAAGGCAATAGGCAAAAAACCTCTTTAGTCGCCACAGATTTCGGGGGCCGAATTGAAGAAATTAAGCCGTTTGCCACAGTTGAGTTGTTGGCAAGGAGCTGACACTCAAACAAGGAACCAGCTTGCACAAAGTGGTTGTTAAAACACTGCAACATTGCAGACTTTTCTGATATGACAGCTTTGTAGTTGATAATACATGGAGGCAATTCATTATGAGAATTTAAAGTGCATAACGATTTCAGTGCTTTCCAGAATTTCCGGGGATTGTTTAGGTTTTCTGTTGTAGCTGTTAGATAAAAATCTGATTTTGCCTTTTTAATAAAAAAATGTGCAGCGATTGAGCAGCTGTCTAAAACTGAGCCAGTCTGAATCTGTCCCAGATTGCCTGGCTTTAGCCCAGGCTTGATTTCTCTGCCGAAGAAGATTAGACAGCTCTGGGGTAAACCATGTATTGTCACGTCCCTTTACTCTTAACTCTCTGTAAGGGAGCATGCTTGTCCACAATTCTAATAAAACCGTCATAAAAATATTTCCAAGCTAGTTCCACATTGTCAATAAGTTCAGTTCTGTTCCAGTCAAAGTAAGACAAATCATGCAAAAATGCTTGCTCACAGAAGTGTTTCAAGTTTCTTTTAAAAAATATTCTAGGTTTAGTTTTAGGGAGTTTTGTATTTCTTACTGCTGCAATGACACAGTGATCACTCAAATCGTTAGCAAACATACCTACATCTGAAAGTTTATGGAGGTGTGTTTGTCAAAAACAAGTCAAAAAGAGCAGATTTGTTAGGATTTCTGCTATTAGGCCTTGTGGGACTATTTATCATCTGTGTAAGATTTAAACCATTACAGTGATTTTTAAAATCATCTGACACAGAGGATAACCAATCCCAATTAAAATCTCCAACTAAAACAATGTCACTGCTGTCAAGTTCATATAAAAATTAAATCAATTTCGGTAAGGCATCAGCAACAGCAGAAGGGGGTCTGTAGCAGCCAATAACAGTAATATGCTGACCTTTGGCTATTTCAAGGTTTAGAGCTAAGATCTCAAATTGTTTAACAGTAGATTGAGAAAATAAGATCCTGGTGTAAAATTTGGTCTTAACATAAATTGCAACACCACCACCCTTCTTTAGACGATCACAACGAAAAACTCTGTAGCCATTGATCATAATGTCCTTATCTAAGGTAGATTTTTTAAGCCAGGTTTCAGAAATTATTAGGACATCTGCATCTGTTTGAATAGCCCATGTCCTGACCAAATCCATTTTTGGTAATAAACTACGAACATTTAAGTGAATAAAACAGAGACCCGTCCTGGATTTAAAATCCTCAGGAGTACTAAGACTATTAATATTCGGGCCAGGATTAGGATGTACATTTCCTGAGATTAACAGTTAAATAAGAACAAGGCACTGCCTTTTCCGAGGCGTACATCGAGAGTCTTTCTAGGCATTAGTGACTAAAATGTGATTTAAAACAACAAAGCAGTCCTTATAACCCGAAAGAACAGAGTCAGTAGTCACTAGGGATGAGCGGTACAGTTTCACAGTAAGACCGATGTCTGAGGAGGTTCCTTTAGATGAGATGTGCGTCCATACCTTTTGAGACCGGACCACCGGTGTGTTTTCATTCCCTGTGTAATCCACCGTGATCAGCAGAAGAAAGGCTGCTGTTAAAAACGCCATTCTGGAGCGAATGCGCTACTTCACGTCCCCCGAAGTAGCCAGTGATTGCAATCAACACGAAGGAGGAAAAACTCAACAAGCAATGCAATGTATGGCCCAACACAGCAAAGCAAGAGATCTGAAGTGCACCCACTCAAAAAATAAAAATAAAAATCCCTCTCCCGTCACTGGCGAGGAAATTCAGCCCAGGTAAGGCCCTTGATTTAGGCCTAAGCAAAGCAGGAATAGGCGTCTCAGAAGAAACAATAGGCTAAACCAGAGAGAGTAATTAGAAGAGCGCCGCAAATTGATCTATTTTGCGATCTGCACGGATATGAACTTTCAAAACAAAATGACAATTAACAACAAAACAAAAAAACTAAAAACTTCCACTCCAAACATTCACACTGAACAAAAGTGCGTGCTGTCATTCGTGCTGCCATCTTGGATGAACGTTGTAGTGATATTTGTTGGCAGTGAAGCAGCACTGAGTGAAGGGAGCAACACCACTTAAATACAAGAGGAGGGGAGAAGCTAATGACGCACAGGTGGAACCACTAGACAATCAGTGAGGACAGCAACACCGGCAGGAAAACAAGAGGCAGACCACTACCAAGTGTAGTGATATGTGTTGGCACAAGTGAACACTTGCCCCGGGGACATCTTACCCCTCTGTAGCTTCTGTAATTTAGACACTTGACAGCACCTTTAGCCACCTAGAAACTTCACTGGCAGAAAGTCTGAGGTAAATTTGGAGGTAATAAGCTTACACATGCTCGCAGGGCAAGCTAGCTGTCTAGCGCTTATTTTACCTCAGACTTCTAGCTAGTGAAGGTCCTAGCAACCTCACAGTCTGAGAAATAAATGATAGGCAAGCTGGTACCATCAGCCTGTCAGATGATCCCTTATATTGGCTTTTAACCAGCTGGTTGTAGTTTATTTTATCTGTACCTGTAAAGGTGATTTTTCCCTGTTAGTTTACCCTGTGAAGTGCTTTATGTTGGCCTATACGTTTCAATTCTTCTTCTTTTTATTATTAATAATAAAATACGAAGGCTCAGTGCTCTTAAAATATGATCCTTTCTCTTTTCAGATGAGAAATTACAAAAGGACAACTGTTCGTGGAGGCTTTGGCGAAGAGGCGCTTCATTGTGCCCTGGCTGCTATAAAAAAAATGGGGAGCCCATTAAAGCTGCTTCCCGAGAATTTAATGTGCCACCCAAAACCCTGAGGCGCCACATAGGAGATTGTGTGCAAACCCCAGGCCACAGCCATTTGGGTGTGATCCCGGTTTTCTCAGGCTCCTTTTAATCTGACCTGGTGAGACACATCCAACCAATGGAGAGAGCTCTTTTCAGGCTGACATCATGGGACGTCCGAAAACATGCGTTTGACCTGGCTGAAAGAATGGGAATACCTAACAAATTTAATAAAGAAAGGCATAGGTTGGTTTCTCAGCTTTATGAAGCGACCCCACCACTTCCACAAGACCCTTGACGCTGTTATTAGAGCAAGAGGCCAGGAAGTGATACTGATCACTCTGCCATCCCACTGCACACTCACAAGATGAAGCCCCTTGGTGAGACCATTTTTAAGGGTCTGAGGGCCTATTATAACAGGCCAGGTGATAACTGGATGACATCCAACCCTGGAAAGAGGAAGAACATATATCACATGGCTGGTCTGTTCTCCACAGCTACAATAAGGTGGCTTGTGTAGAGAGGGGAGTGCAGTGCCTCAGAGTTAGTGGGCTGGACGTTGAACACAGATATATTTATGGAGACTGACTTTGTGGCTGCTGAAGTGACTGTTCAAACTGTCTTTATGTTCAAACTCCATGATGCTGCAGCTGTCAGCACAGTTAGGATTCTTGTGCAAAAATCTAAATCATTGTGAGAGAACATTCCCAAAGACTTCTGGTAAAACAGCTGCTAAATTCGAACCTTGATGAGCATTCACAGTCACCCTACTCAGGGCAGCTTTTCATGCCTGCTAAGGAATCTGTTCTTCAAATAGTGACTGAAAATGAGTCAAAGAGGAATGAAAAGCTGTTTACACAGAGACTTTCACCTGTAAGCCGGTGCTGAGATTATCACCACACTCTGAGGAAGCTTATCCACATGAGCGCTGACAGAAAATGGGCTGGAAGGGCAAATATATCAGCCATTGTTCTCTCCAGGTTATTGACATTTATTACAGTTATATCTGATGTTGGGGGGGGGGGTGCCTTTGATGTGAGAGACCTCGGACAGAGGTTCAGTTGTCTTTGTGACACGTCCACCATCGTGTCCCTCAGCAAGACACTTAACCCCTCGTTGCTCCAGAGGCGTGCGACCTCTGACATGTACAGTCCCCTCCAAAAGTATCTGAACGGGGAGGCAAAGTCCTTTGTTTTTGTTCTTCACTGAAGACATTTGGGTTTAAGATCAAAGGATGAGACAAGAGTTCGAAACTTCAGCTCTCATTTCCTGGTGTTCACATCTAGATGTGTTAAACACCTCAGGACTCTGCACTTGACAGTGTTGGCAGCTTATTTTCTTATCTTTGGCTTCATTGAACAGATTTTATGGGTTAAAAGCTTCACCATAAATGTCTTCATGACCACAGATGGATGCAAAATAAAGCAATGGTGCAAACTACAACATTACAACACTCATTTATTTCAGTTCTTTGTCTCACTTGGTAAAGACTCAACCTTCTTTGTCTTTTTTGTCATTGTGTCAATAGATCACTGCAGAGCTTCCAGGGGAACGTCGCCCTTTTTAAAGTCTGTCATATGTACAGAATTTAGCTCTGCCTGTGTTTCTTGAACTGTGACTTTCCCCCTCAGACGGGATTTGATTTCCTCCAAACAGCAAGAAGGTGAAAAGACAAATTTCACAACTTCATGGTGACGGAGCGTTTTCATAGGGACTTCCTGTAGAGAGAGACAGAACTGTGGAGTGACTCCTGAGTTTGCACTCTGATAAAAGGTGGAAAAAGCCCAAAGTGATTGTTTTATAAAGTCTGAGAGGAGCCAGTTAAACTTCACCATGGACTTTAATCACACACAGCAGCCCAGCTGAGGTCATATGAGAGAGGTATAGAAGACACCTTCTGTCAAAATTTGATACACTTGATTGATGGATTCAATAAATTTATACCCCCCCCCCCAATGTTTCCGGTCCCCCGCCCCTCCCCCCAAAGGTCAAAGGTCAAAGGCAATAAATTAATGTTTCCGGTCCCCGCCCCTTCCCAATGGTCAAAGGTCAAAGGTCACCATCCACCAAAATTGACAGCTACTCCCCTCCCCATTTCCTGCCCCCAGGGTTGTACATTCCATCAAATCCCCAATTTCCCACCCTAAAAAGACTTTATTAAGTAATATAAAGTTGAAGTAATTACTTTGATTGGAATCAAGGTTTTACTATTATCCGGGTAAAGAATAAATTGAAATAACTGCAGTAAAGCAGTAAAATAGGATGACTGTGAAAATAAACAGCGTTTTAGCAAAATAAGAGTTCCAAAATTAAACTTTGTGACACAAAGTATTAGCAAAGATTTTTTACAAACTTACCATTCGTTTTCCATCTTGTGAAACCTACTCTCAAGCTTGTGAGTCTTAAAACTTTAAGCTGAGTCTGTGTCTCTTCTGATCTGTGCATGTCTTTCTGCTGTAGCTGCTAAGGATAATGTGTAGCAGCAGACTTAGAGGAATGTCCCTCCCTCGCTCCCTCCAAAGCCACCCACCACCCACCCCTCCCTTTGGTTTCTCAAGAGGCAGATCAACTTTTTTTTGTTTGTTGAGACATTGAGACATCTGTCCTAACACTTGACTCCTGCCCTCTAGGTATTTACAAGGCAAAAGGTGTCTCTTCTTGGGGTAAATCAGAGTTGCGAGAAACATAGCTCAGCTCTCAGGGGTTCTTTTTGTTTGTTTGTCGAGACATCTGGCTTAAGACTTGACTCCTGCCCTCTAGGTTAATAAACAAATCAAGTCTTCTTGGCCAAATTATAGGGTACTAATGGGCTGTCACTAAGGTCAGTTCCTTATTACCTCCCCTTTTCTATAAAAAACCAGAATCCTGTAACTATTGCAGACTACTGACCTGTTACCAGAGCAATGGCACATCCCGGACAACACGGTATGCAATTCAAGCTTTCCTCCATAATTTAAGAAAAAGGAAAATCAGCACTTTGTATTTTTATTGCATTCGAGATTGTTTTCAATTAACTGTTTTTAAATTAAACGGCATAGAGCTTCAAAAAACTGAAAATCATCGTCATCAACATGAAGAGCACCATGAAGGTAAGAGAGAAGCCCTACTATATTCCATGAAATAGAAGTATTCTGTATTTTAAAGTGTCCTATCCTGATTTGTTTTTATGTTTTTTTTTACAGATTTTTTCTCAACTGTCCTTTTTGACTTAGCAAATGAGAATGTTAATCAGCCGGAAGAAGTGGTAGATCTCACAGGAGAAGTAGGTAAGTAACATCGCCTTAACTTACCTAAACAGTATGTAGGATTTATTTATTTACAAACTTTTACGCAGATGTGTTTCATAACTCTTTTCTTCATGTCATCGTAGATGCAGCAAGTGATTGTGAGCGATACTTTAGGCCCGGGCTCTCCCCTACTCCGGTTCAGGATTCTGTTCAGCTCTCGCCTTCAGTACCGCGAGCGCACACAGCACCAGGAACCCCGGATCCCGGAAATCAACCGGATGTATCGCCGGAATCGCGAGTCAACGTTGCAGAGACCCCCATTCAAGCGCAAAATGAGAGATCACGTAACGGAACACCGGCAGAAGCACGGGCGCTGACAGCGGAGGATGACAGTCATCTGGAGCGGGCGCTGACAGCGGAGGATGCCACCAGTCATCCAACAGAGCCATGTACGCCAAGGAATCAGCCCATACCAAACAACGGAACTCCGCAAAGGCCGCGAAGGAGGAGGAGGAGAATTATATCAGCCGCTAGCAGCGAAAGCAGCAGCAGCAGCAGCAGCGAAAGCAGAACACGCTGTAAGTCAATTTGATTATTTTTTAATTCTCTGAGACAGTATGTTTTATTTTAACTCCTGTAATATCACTATCAGATGTAACCTAAAATCATTTTTTTAATTCTCTGAGACAGTATGTTTTATTTTAACTCCTGTAATATCACTATCAGATGTAACCTAAAATCATTTTTTTAATTCTCTGAGACAGTATGTTTTATTTTAACTCCTGTAATATCACTATCAGATGTAACCTAAAATCATTTTTTTAATTCTCTGAGACAGTATGTTTTATTTTAGCTCCTGTAATATCACTATCAGATGTAACCTAAAATCATTTTTTTAATTCTCTGAGACAGTATGTTTTATTTTAGCTCCTGTAATATCACTATCAGATGTAACCTTAAAAATCATTTTCCTCATTTCATGAGCTAAAAGTGATCCACACTGATTCCTTAAATACCATGTAGCATGTAGTCTTGTATGACTTAATTTAACTGCCTTTATAAGTATTACTGATGTGTTTTTATGCACTTCTACAGTGTTTGGTACTGATTCATGCTATTTAGTTACAAGATAATTTAAGGTTGTTTGTTTTGTTTTAAAAATGTTAATGAGACCATGCAATTTTTTTTAAAAACTAGTCTGCTATAAAGTATTAATGGGTAGTTTTAAGGGTGAAGCCTGACTTTAAGTATTGAAATACACAAGAGGTTAAAGTTTGGTTGTTTTTGTTTTTGTCTACCTCCAGCAAACAGACCAAGACCATCAAGGAGAGGGTGTCAAAATTGCTGTCGGACTGCCCACGAGCAACTTGTTTTGATGAGTAAGGCTTTTCTATTGATGGGAGACATGCTGGCTGTGTACAGTGATCATAATTTGTAAGGTGTTTTTATCTGAAATTGTTTCAATTCATTTTAAAATGTGTTTCATTCGGTATTTTTTTTTATTGTTTTTCACTTTGCGTTAGTTTTTGTTAAACATGTTATTCATTTTATATTGTTACAATATTTTTTAGGTTTAAGTGTGTTTTGATTTTTGTGGTAATGGATGAGAACAAACAACTAGGGTTTAGGGTGAGCTTATCAGATGGGTCAGATCAAAATTTTCAGAATGAGTCAAACTTTCAAAATGGTGCAACTGAAAATAATGTAATTGAAAATGTGAACTCCTCCAGTCAGATCTTCGACCCATTACATGCTATAAATCAAGCTCTGATTGAACTGGAACGCTTAGAAAATGAAATACCAGCTGATTTATTAGATGAAATAAACCAAATGAATGGAGCCTGCAACCAAAACAACATTGTTTCTTTACCCGAGCCTGAGCATATTCCTGTCTTAAACTCATCTGTGTCTCCAGACCCCTTGACCCAAATACAAAATGCTCTCTCTGAGCTTGAAAACCCCCTCAGGGACCAGGTAACCAACACTCCTCCCGTGCAACAGCAAGGGGGCAGCGCGACTCAAAATATTGACCCTGTGGCCCCTCAACCAAGAGTTATATCACGCGACAGATTCTGCAATTATGAAATACGCCAGGTGTTGAACTTTCCTTCTCCAACCAATGCAGAGGGGGTAGTTGATTATGCTCAGTTTTACAACGGTACATTAGAGCAGGTAGACACGATTTTACAACAGGCCTTGTCACACAGGAGACCCCAGGATGTGGTGCAGTTGGAGCTAAGAGGGGAAAATCTCCGTAATAATGTGTCAGTTATCTTACAGGATGGTGATGCAAATTTAGCAGGTTTTGAAAGACTTTTGCTCCGCATTGTACAATCCAATTGGACCATTATGACAGACGGTGATCTAGAACTGGTTCTCCAAGTGATCAGATGCCCTACAGGGGCGGGTAAAAGAGCAATGGTGGATAAAATGTTGAACAGCGAAATCTTGAAAAAAAAACAACGCTTTCTGTACATTGTAGAAAACATGGGGAATCAGTTGTGTTTCGCCGTCTGTCTGGCTCATCTATTGCAACCCAACCTCAACGATAGACAAGCTCTTGAGCGTGGTAGAGAGATTCAAAATGGAGTGGGAATGGATGATCAGACCCCTGTAGCCTTAAGCGACATCCCTCGATTTGAAAGGGCTTTGGACTGCAAAATTGTAGTGTTTTATAGACAAGACGATGAAAGGCCCCTCTGTAAATTCACGACCAAAAGCCCAAGACAGAGTAAAACCCTATTTTTGTTTCTCTTTCAGAACCACTACTATGCTATAAAAAATCTGAAGGCCTTTCTGGGTTCCAAATATCTGTGTGAGTACTGTTACACAGGGTACAACTCTGCTCTGAGTCACAGATGCCCCGCTCATTGTTCCGTTTGCTTCGACCCTGCCTGTATTCAGAAAGGGTTTCAACCTGTTGTATGTACAGAGTGTAACAGGACGTGTCGTTCAGAATTCTGTCTGAAAAAACACAAAGAGCCTACAGAGAGGCCCAGAGCCCAAAAATTCGTCAGCCAGTGCTCGTTGTACAGAAAATGTAACAAATGTGCAAAGATTTACTACTCAGCGATGAGTGGTGAAGGTAAACCACATACATGTGCTGCTGTGAAGTGTAAAATCTGTGGTGAAAAATTGGCCTGTGACTTCACAGATAGACTGAGATGCACCAGTGCTACATCCAAACACTACCGCCTGAAACAAAACACACAGAAAAATTGGTGTTTTATGATTTTGAAACATACGTCGATGAAAATGGCGTTCACATACCTTTTTTGGTGTGTACAAAAACGTTAGATGGCAAAACATGGAGCTCTCAGGGCAGAAATTGTGCCACAGAGTTTCTCATGCATTTCAGACGCCCTCTGTACAAAAACGCAGTGTTTATTGCCCACAATTCGCGAGGATTTGATTCCTACCTGGTCCTCAACGCCATGCTTGAACAAGCATTAAAACCCTCTTTGATTTTGCAAGGTTCAAAAGTCATTTGTATGACAGATCCGGATTTTGATCAAAAATACATAGACTCACTGTCCTTTCTTTCCATGCGTTTAGCCGATATGCCAAAAGCGCCTCGGTTTCGATGACAAAGTTAAAGGTTTTTTCCCGCATCATTTTAGCTCTGCTGCCCATTTGACCTACATAGGTCCCTACCCAGAGCCAAAAATGTACGGTACAGAACGCATGACTACTGTACACCTGAAAGAGTTTAACTCCTGGTACGAGACAGTGCGCCACGGTACATTTGATTTCATGAGAGAGGCTCGCTTCTATTGTGAAAATGATGTCGAGATTCTAGCAGAGGGTTGCAAGCTTTTCAGAAAACAGTATATCGATGAAACAGCGGTTGACCCGTTTAGCCGTGCGACTATAGCGTCTGCATGCATGAAAGTGTTTGTGACCAACTTCCTTCCTGCTAAATCCTTAGCCATCCCCGACCCTGATAACTACACTCGGCAGTTCAAAACGTTTTCAAACGCAGGCATCCAGTGGTTGCAATGGGTAGCGAGCACCGAAAACATCTTCATTCAACATGCTTTAAATGGGGGAGAAAGAAAAATGGGGAAATACTTCGTCGACGGGTATGCAGAAATCCAAGGTGTAAAATACGTATGGGAGTTTCTCGGATGTTTTTATCATGGCTGCCCGACTTGTTTCCAAGGTCATGAGAAAAACCCTCTGACAGGCTGCCCTTTTGAGGAGTTGCATGCGAGGTGTGAGGAGAAATTACACGAAGTTACAGTCCACCCACCATGCTAAAGTTATTGTCATGAGAGAGCACACATGGACAGAGATGAAAAAATCAAATCAGGGGTTAAAAGATTTTCTTAAACAGTACAATGCTCCTCAGCCTCTCTCACCTCGGGAAGCTTTGTACGGTGGTCGAACCTGTGTAGTAAAGTTGAGACACACAGCAACTGCAAATGAGACTGTAGACTACTTTGATGTGACATCGCTTTATCCATATGTGAACTGTAGTTTTCCCTATCCTTTAGGGCACCCTAAAATAATCTACAAAGATTTCAAAGAACCCCAAAGCTACTTTGGAATAATCAGAGCCAGAATCAGGCCGCCGCGTGGGTTATTTTTTCCCGTTTTGCCTTACAGAACTGTCGCTGGTAAGCTTGTCTTCACACTCTGCCGAATGTGTGCTGAACTTAATTTTCAGGAGGGTCCATGTCAACACAGTGATGACGAGAGAGCGCTGACAGGGGTCTGGGTCACCCCTGAATTTAACAAGGCTTTGGAGATGGGTTATCAAGTGGCTGAGATCACAGAAGTATGGCAATTTGACAGACAGAGTGACTCCATTTTTGTTCAGTACATGCACACTTTTCTGAAGGGTAAACAGGAAGCTTCAGGCTATCCTCCTGAAGCCAAAGATCAGGCAACCCGAGAAAAGTACATCAAGGACTATCAGACCAATCAGGGTATTTTGCTGGATGCAGATAAAATTCATCCGAATCCAGCAAAAAGACAAGTTTCCAAATTATGTCTCAACTCATTCTGGGGAAAATTTGCTCAACGTTCGAATCAGACTCAGACTAAACTAGTCACTGACCCTGAAGAGTTTTTTAATTTTATGTTTTCTGGAAAATATAAAATTAAATACTTTTCCTTTGTCAACGATAAAACAGCAATGTTGCAGTGGACTTATAGCGACAAGTGTATTGCCCCTCCAAACAAGGTAGACAACGTCTTTATAGCTGCTTTCACCACAGCTTATGGACGACTAAAGTTGTACAGCTATTTGGAGCAGCTGCAGGACAGAGTTTTGTATTATGATACAGACAGTATTATCTACGTCACAAAAGAGGGGGAGAGACGGCTTGACCTGGGTGTTTACTTAGGAGAATTGACTGATGAGTTAGCTGGTGACAGCATAACAGAATTTGCGGCCGCGGGTCCTAAAAGTTATGCGTACCAAACTCAAAAGAAGAAAGTAGTGGTTCGTGTAAAGGGAATCACTCAAACACATGATTGTTGTGAACGAGTTAACTTTAACAGCATCAAACAGCTGGTGGAGAACTATGTGGTAAACTCTGATCATGCGGATTTTATTTTAACCCCGCAGCACAGCATTGAGCGAGATAAAAGGGGTTTTTTTCTTAGAAACTCGTCATTCCAGAAAAAGTTTAGAGCGGTGTACGACAAGAGACGGTTATTGAGCCAAGGTCGAACCCTGCCTTTTGGGTATTAAAGTAAAAATCAGGTGAAGAAAAAGAAGAAAAAAATGTTCTCATCCAATGAAATTGACTTTGACCCTAGACTAAGAACTCCGTTCTCATGCCAGATTATAGGACCCAGTGGGTCAGGGAAAACTTATTTTGTAAAGTCTATGTTGGAATGCTGTAATGATGTTATTGACAAGGTGCCTGATAATATCGTGTGGATTTATACTTCATTTCAACCGATGTACACTGAACTGCAAAAGAAAAATAAAAAGATCAAATTTGTTGAAGGACTGCCTGATTCATTTGATGATGAAATCCTCTTTCCAGCTGGTCAAAATCATCTTATTATTTTGGACGATGTCATTTTCCAGGCCTCTGATCACCCTGAAGTGGTGAAAATTTTCACACAGTACAGGCATCACAAGAACATGAGTGTTATCATGTTGACTCAAAATGTATTTCACCGTGGAAAGCATAGCAGGACGATTAGCTTAAATAGTAACTATTTGGTGTTGTTTAAAAACCCTCGAGACAGATTACAGATGAGTATATTAGCTCAACAAATATTTCCCGGACGAAAAGCCTTTTTCTTAGAAAGTTTTGAAGATGCTACCAAAGATCCTCACGGCTATTTAATCCTCGATCTAACCCATACATGTCCAGAAGCTTACAGACTAAGATCAGGAGTACTTCCCCACCAGTGGCCCGTCGTCTATCTTCCCAAGTCAAAGTCTTGATCCAATATGTCAGCACGGATAAAAAGGAATGCTCCTTTACTGAGGGCTTTATGTCACGCCACACCTCAAAGGCGTAAAGATATTCTCAACAATTGCTCATCGGACTTTCTTCAGTCTTTGTGCGAACTTTCTTTGAATCTTTTAAAAGGAAACATTCCTATGACCTCAGCTCAGTATAACAAACTTAAAAAACAAAAGAAAATTATAAGGCTGCTGGCTAATAAAAAAACCAGTCTTAAAACCAAGCATAAGGCTCTGAGAAAACAGTCTGGAGGATTTCTGTTACCTCTTCTTACAACAATCCTTCCTGTCATTTTAGGAGGTCTAATTAATAGATAAACCATGAGTCAGAAAATGTATTTGATGACCCCTCAGCAACTAAACCGCCTGAATCAGTCGGTGGCTTCTGCACCCAACGCTGACACAATGAGACATACGGTAGAAAATGATTTGGATGAAAAAATGAGGGCTATACTCAACGAACATGGACTGGACGCTTATGAAAAATTAAGAAATATAATGCCCTGCTGCAAAGATACCTGGCTCTGGTCAAACAAGGAGAGAAAGAGGAACGGCACATTACTCTGACAGTAGCTAAAGACTCTGAGGCACAGGAACAGCGAGTAGAAGGAGAAGAAGAAAAAGAAGATGACAAGAAACTGGATGAAACAGCAAGGGAGGTTGTACAAAACTTGCCGGCTCGCTATCGTAACAATGCACAGTACATCATGAAGAAATTAACCAACAGCCGAGGCGGGTGGACTACCAGGGGAGAGTTTGTGTATAATGGAGATGTTGTGAAAGGTTCACACCTGCTAGATTTGTTTAAAAGTCTGACCGTCTCCCTTAAAAAAAAAATCCCAGCCTCCCAAGGGTTGGACAGGTTTTTTGAATACTTTGTCAGAACTCAACATCCCTTTATCAATGATGAGTAACCCTCAAGCTCGAGAGCAATATAGGCGTCTTCAAACAGTAGGACCCCTGGAAGATCAGGAGGAAGAGGAGGAGGAGGAGGAGGTGGAGATGTCCCTGCCAATAAAGAAGGGGAAGAGAAGGACGCCCTTAGCACCGCGTTGGGACAATGAGGAACCTTTAAAGAAGGGAAAAGGAAAGAAAAAACGCACCCACTTGGCACCCCTGTGGAATGAGATGGAAGCGTCACCCACACCACCAAGAAGAGGAAAACGTCACAGACGAATGCCTTTAGCCCCACGCTGGCTTAATTTTTAACCCATAATAAAAAAAACAAGTCAAACTAAAGTTATTTGTCTCAAGATCTTTATTTATAAGTTGTAGCAGTCTTTAAACATTTGTAAAGAACATACTGTGTGGTGAAAAGATCCGGCTCTTTGTAGCCTCATACAGCATTGATATTTTTTCACAAAATTTGATACCATAGAATCATTTCTTGTAAAATCATCATGATACAAAGACAGTACATTTTCAAAAGATAATCCGCAGGCTCGATGACACAAATAGAACACACAATGCTGACCACATGTAGTAGACAGAACATGCTGAAACTGTCGTGTGTGATATGAAATGGTTTCACAGCGCATTTTTTAAAAATTCCAAGATACTTTGAGGGTAATGTAAAAACTCTGGCGAGAATCCAAAAGAATCAAAAAAGCTGGCCTTTTGGCCTTCCTCAAGAGTGAGCGCTAGCCAGTGCTCCCCAGGCTCGTGTGCAGGGTGGGTGTTAACTATCATGTAAGCGGGTAGTCTAAAGGACTGCTTCAGTAAAGGTAATTGATCCGAAGCCCACACTCCACAAAAGGAATCTCCAAGTAAATGTCGCATTATTCCTTCCAATTCATGGTTGTTCATTTTGCCTTAGTAATAGTCCACCAACACTTGACGGTTTGAATTTATCTCCAGAATAGATTCGTAGCAAGCGTAAACCACTAAAGTCGTTGTATTAGGTAAGGGAACTCGGAATCTCATTTCAAGTCTTAGACTTCCGTTGGAAAGGGGTGACAAAGTGTCACTGTCCTCACCGGCATTGAGGTTAAAAACAAACAGAGAGTAGCCTTCTTGAAATTCTTCCCGGTTGATGCTCAGAGGTAAATCTTTTAGATGTCTCCCCGTAGCGGTAAACATATTATAAAATTC
Organism: Lepomis macrochirus; assembly: GCA_024633595.2. Taxonomy (NCBI): domain Eukaryota; kingdom Metazoa; phylum Chordata; class Actinopteri; order Centrarchiformes; family Centrarchidae; genus Lepomis; species Lepomis macrochirus. Next base: position 1,354,772 of record JALXJV020000007.1, read on the forward strand.
TCTGACAGACAACCCGTGGTTAAATTGAGGCTGGAAAGCTTTGGCTGGGACTTGTCTCCCATCCTGACACAGTGCCATGTATTCAACATCATTGTGAATAAAATTGAAGGGTGACAGGTCTCTCTTTCCTGTGAAGGCTTCGTGGTTTACCATGCCAATAACCAGATATTTAGGTAAGGTTCCTAGGAAGAGATTTTCTTGGTTGCATATTCGTGAATTTGCGGGTATAGAATAGGTTTTGACATTCACACGGGATAAGGGGTAGAGGGCATTACCCCTCATTAAGGCCGATGCGTGACCTAAACGCACGGCTGGAGATACACTGACTTTCTTAACAAACAGAGAAGCCCCCAGTATTTTTAATTTGAAAGTACTGGCAGCTGCACCCATGAGACAAAAGGCATCGCTAGCCCTAGTTAGCTTAATTCTCAAATCCACAGAGTTCAGGAGAAGCCTCTCGCTGAAAAAAATGTCACTGTGAAGAGGTCGCAACAGTTGTACCTCCTTAGATTCTTTAGTGAATTGAGCTCTCTGTACTAATCCTTTGTTTGGCCCATCATCATCTATCGCAATTGAATCCATAGACCCCGCTGTGTCTTTGTAAAATAATCCGGCGCTGAATTGGCTTTTTAGTGTGTCTTCAGAATAGTTGAGCAGGGTTTCGATCATTGCTCTGTAGGGGTGCGTGGCGCTGGATTGTGAAATCAGCCTATCTCCCAAAATAACGTCGCATTGGCTGAATAATGTGTTAACTGGGTAATTAACGAGAGCCACTCCGGCATCGGCAGCTAGGTCTGTTCCATCTGCATTCGTAATTTTCAACCGCAGGTATAACAGGGTGTCGTTCAAATCCAAATATTTTTCCCCATCTCCGGGAATAAAAAATTCAATGGGCCCTCCATCAGTAATGGCTGACAGAGGCATGACTTCTGTATAAATCTTCTCATCGATGGACAATTGCGTCATGGGAGCTGAAAATAAATCCAGTTCCCCCATTGTGCACTCCGCTGATTTCTGATGTAAAAGCGCCATCTTTTCTAAAATATATCAGGGGATCTCCTGCTAGCGTTGTTCCTCTTTGACTTACTTTTCCCTACTGATCTTTTTCTTTTTGTTTATCCTGCTTTTACACGCCGCCCTGGCGGTCTCTTCCTCGCTCTTCGAGCCAACACCATCATGCCGCCTGATCCTTCTTGAACGCCTTGGTCTGATTGGCCGCCTAATTTACCAACAGCGTGGGTTATCACCTCTGATGCTATGTTTTTAGCCGCTGATTTAAGATGAGGCTTTGCAATGGCAAAACCTCTTTTCATTAACGGCGCAACAAAACGAAATAATTTTGAGAATATAGACCCTATACCCCTCCCATACATGACGGGAGCCCCGTTAAAACCAGGGAGAGCGCCACCTACTTGATTTTCATAGTAGCTTACAAAACGTTTAGGATCGAGGGTGTGCTGCATCATTTTGTCACAGAAGATGCAAAGTTTTTTGAAGGTCTAAAATGGAGTTTCACAATAGTTTTTCCAAAGGTAAACTTTACCGGTGTATTTTGATCTGTTTTAATCTCAATGTGAATGTTTTCAATGTGATTCTTGATCACTGGAAGGTAGCAGGGCGGGTTAAAATACTGAGTGACTATATCCCCGTACGTTCCTTTTATATCAATCGTTCTTAAGAGCGGAGCGTAAGCGTCCCCTACCAGCTGATGACTGACGAGATCCGTATATACATATAGATGGGACATACCCGCCTTTATATCTGCTGGGTAGGGTGCCATCCTTTCTGTAAACTCTACCCATTTTCCCGGTTCAACTCCCACCATGTAAGCCGCTGGAGGATAAAATCGCAGATGGTACTGACCACCCGCCTGAAATTCATATCTTTTTTGAATGTAGCTAAACTGAAAAGAAATATCTGAGCCAATTTTTCTAAAAAAAACGTTTAACTCTGTCTTCAGCTGATCGGGATTGTTGTAATACCCATCCCTAAACCGTTGACGACGGATCTCGCTTTCAGGCTCCGCATCTGTGGGTTTCTTTCTCCATTCGAAAAAGGCATTCTCATTGGACACGCTAAACCAGGTGTGCGGGTATGAAATCTCTGTCAAGGCCACTTGCCACCGACCCTCTAAATTAATGTGCTGTGCTAAATCTACATGGTAGCTAGAGCTCGTATTATTCTGAAATACGTCGAGACTAGCGTTGGAGGGTAGAGTGATGTAAAAACCCTCACCGGAGATTTGATCCATCTTGTAATGAGCCAGAGTGGTCGTACCGTTAGTTTTTATACATTTTTTAGGTCACTTGCTTTAACCCAGCTGTTAAACTTCTCAGGCCAGTTTTTCCAACGCACCAACATTTCTTTTTTCCCCCTGACATTGCGTTCCTCCAGTATTTCTTCCACTTGAAACGCTTTGTCTTTAGCGACCTTTACTTTTTGCAACTCTGCTTCATAAAACGTACCCTGTATAGGTTCTCCGTCATAATCATTCAGTTTATAAACCGGGGGTTGACGAGGAATGCGCTCCATCACTGTAAAAAGTTCATCTGTATAACTCTGTTGATATTTTTTATCAAACACTCCTCTCAGTTTGGATATTCTTACCAAATCCCCTTCCTTAAATTTCATTTTTAAGTCATTTTTGCGGCGAATAGGAAATGTGCCGTACAGGTTTTCAAACACTTGAGAGGTATTTTCTGACGCCACCTGCATTGGCGCCATTTTAATGCTTTTGTGAAATGTGTTGTTGTAGCTTTCAAGCAACTCCTGTAAGACGCCCAAGTATCTACGGCTGTTTGTAGCTGTAAAACCTCCACATTCGCGTTTTTAGTGTACGGTTAAATCTTTCAACCACTGATGCTTTTAGATCACTAGCCGTTGCAAAATGAATAATACCTTGTTTTGCCATCAGCGTCTCAAAAGTCTTGTTAAAGAACTCTTTACCCGCATCCGTTTGTAATTTTTCAGGGCTCCCGCTGTCTTTTAAAATAGACTCAAAAGCCTTAGAGACCTCGACCCCTGTTTTTTTCTTCAAGGGCCTAGCATATGCCCGTTTGGAAAATACATCGATCACCGTCAATAAATAATTAAAACCATCGTTGTGTTCCGCCAAAGCCTGCATATCGCAGAGATCCGCCTGAAACTGATTTAGGGGTCGCGGTACAAAAACTCTATTTCTTACAAAATGTATCCTGGCAGGTTTATGCAGAGTATACGAATCCTGCTCAGATAAAAAATCTTTGACACATTCTACGTTTACTTTTCGTCCCGTTTCATCCTGTAACGCTCTGTGGAGTCTGTCTACTCCGCCAAAACTACCCGGATGTGACGGATTATAATAAACTTTTTTCATTAATCGTTTTTCAGACATGTTTCCTGCTGCACACTCTGTGGTTTTTTGAAAAAACAAGTAGACAACAAGCTTCTTTATGACTTTTTATTTATTAGTTTTTCACAAACATCATCCAGTCAACACATTCAATGTTAACTTCATTACACTACCTCCTACAATATGGTAAATATTATCATGCAAGGTTCTCAGTTCACTCAAGGTAACTTCATACGAGTTGTTTTTTACACAATAACTCACAACGTCAACAAATAATGCGTACACAGTAAACAGATGGCATACGTTCACACCTGAATCTTTACTCATCTCTTTTATGATTTTACAAAAGGTATCAGACAATGTAGAATCATTTGTCATGAGCAGAGTGTCTTGCACAATCTGATTCCAATTTCCAGCTTCTCGAATAATGTTCAAAATCTTTTCAAGTCTTGTAACCTTAACATCTCTGCTAAAAAGCTGGGGTTGAAACATTAGTGACTCTGTTTTTAATTACCTGATCCAAAACATTAATCATCTGACTGATGACTGCACATTCCTCAAAATATTCAATATATTTTCTACAATAATTCCCCATTATGAATTAATTATTTCCCTTCCAAAAGTCCACAACTTCGTTCATCTCCTTGATTTTGGCGTCATCTTCTCCAATCAACACATCGTACATTTTGTCAATTTTCTCTCCGACGTGTCGTGTCATTTTCAGGTTGTGAAGGAAGGCCTCTGAAGCGCCGTGGACCCTGGATGCAGACACATGGATGTTTCGTGAGTGAAGCGCCCGTTGAATGGTAGCAATGAAACGACCTGTCCAAAGACGTTTTAACACTTCATCATAATGCTGCTGGAGGAAATAGTCAGGCATGGGAAACAGACACTCATGCTGCATCTGACTGGGGTGGTCAATAATACAGCCCGGACAGACATCAGTTCTGTATCTGTATAGAACTTTCTTCAGCAGTCGAAGCACCAAAGTTTTCACCGTGTTCACAAACATGGCAGAGATCACCCCGTCAGTTTCATCTGTTCTCTGGGGAGAGTCTGGTGGCGAGGTGCTTGGAGCCGAGGATGCAGAAGACGATGAGGGCCATTCAGGCGATGGAGGTGGTGTAAGAGGGGAGATGTTGCCAGAGTCCGTCTCTAGCATGAAAGGGGTCCCGGGCAACCCTGGCCGTGGTGGTGGTGAAGCAGGGGGACTGGAAGTGGTGTCCCGGGCCTCCTGTGTTGCTGCTGCAATATCAGTTCCGAGGCTCTCATGCTCTGGAGCCATAGACCACCAACTAGGCATGTTGCTCATGTTAAAGTAGGTCATCTCCGGCTTTGTTGTAGAAGGAGTAGCTGGGTCCGCTGACCCTGGATGTGAGAGAAGAAGAGGAAGAGACTTGCTTTTTCTTAGAGTCTGCTGGTTCAAAGACATGGTATTTCAGAATTTGCCCAGCGGCCTCCTTTAAATTGTGTTTTTTAGATGGGCGGGATTAGTGGGTGTTGGAGGAGGAGGAGGAGCCTTCTGGAAATGTTAGAGTCTTTTTTATTTGCAGAAGCTCCCACGATGTCTGACTTTTTTTGAAGAGATCTTTAAGCTTTTCTGCTTTTTCATCCATCATTTCAATCCAATCCTCAACAGGTATCCTTAATGAAGTCTGAAACACGCCACATTCAGTATTGAAATACTGCAAGACAAATTCATCCAAGGGCTCTTCTCCTTCGCTCTTCTGATGACTTGCACGGTAGAACCATCTGCCAGAAGCTGAGCTTTTGGTCTCCCAAACACTACAGGACACAATTTTTTTAGGAACAAACACGTTTGGAACTTCCTGCTTGATTATCGCAGTTGTTTGAGTCTGCTTGTCTTTTGTAGCAGGTTCCTCGGACGTTGCGGTTTTGAGGTTGTTTAAAACCAACAGAGTCAGCACAGCCCAGTCCGTTGATGTGAGTATTGCTTTTGCTGTGAGGGGTCCGAATGTTTCACCTTTCTCCAACTGGTAAAAACAAAGTTCGCTTACATCATAATTGAACGCATACCCCAGACACGCCCTGAATCTAAATTCCACTCCTCATGAAGTGTATCGGACGGTGGCGTCTGGATCCGGCTCAAATACAAGACTCGTTTCTTGGGGGCTCCTCCTGGGTTTGAGTTTTGATAACTCGTTACAGGCGTCTGGCTGATCATCTTCGAATCGGCTGCTCTCTTGCTCATGATTAGGTTGTTTTTGGAATAGCTTTTTATGTTTCTGATTGTCTAAATGGACTCCTTTTATTTTCACGGACTCCATCATTGGCCTATGGTAACGCCTCCTAGTCGCTTATCATTGGCTCATGGCTAACTCTGATTTACACCGAGAAGAGAGACCATTTACCTTGTAAATACCTAGAGGGCAGGAGTCAAGTGTTAGGACAGATGTCTCAATGTCTCAACAAACAAAAAAAAGTTGATCTGCCTCTTGAGAAACCAAAGGGAGGGGTGGGTGGTGGGTGGCTTTGGAGGGAGCTGAGGAGGGACATTCCTCTAAGTCTGCTGCTACACATTATCCTTAGCAGCTACAGCAGAAAGACATGCACAGATCAGAAGAGACACAGACTCAGCTTAAAGTTTTAAGACTCACAAGCTTGAGAGTAGGTTTCACAAGATGGAAAACGAATGGTAAGTTTGTAAAAAATCTTTGCTAATACTTTGTGTCACAAAGTTTAATTTTGGAACTCTTATTTTGCTAAAACGCTGTTTATTTTCACAGTCATCCTATTTTACTGCTTTACTGCAGTTATTTCAATTTATTCTTTACCCGGATAATAGTAAAACCTTGATTCCAATCAAAGTAATTACTTCAACTTTATATTACTTAATAAAGTCTTTTAGGGTGGGAAATTGGGGATTTGATGGAATGTACAACCCTGGGGCAGGAAATGGGGAGGGGGGAAGTAGCTGTCAATTTTGGTGGATGGTGACCTTTGACCTTTGACCATTGGGGAGGGCGGGGACCGGAAACATTGGGGTATAAATTTATTGAATCCATCAATCAAGTGTATCAAATTTTGACAGAAGGTGTCTTCTATACCTCTCTCATATGAGTGAGCAGGGAGTTTAACTGCTTTACACACAGTTAAGGCAAATTCACATTTTGTGTGTGACCAGATGAGAACAGGTGAAATTCGGGACAAGGCAGTTGGGGGTGGGCGTGGCTTCCAGAACGTTACATTCAGTGTCAACCTCAACAAACAGAAAAACATGTGAGAGTGAAAAGTCAACGGTTAATGAATGATTTTGGTTCAAGAACTGTGTGTCATTAGGAAAAACACGATGACTGTGTTGTAGGTAATATGTGTAAAGTCATTTTCATTTGATTCGATTAATGTCATCATCGGTACCTGTCACGTCTGTCGGCTGTGCTGTCCTGTGCTGTGGTACTAACATTTTGACGGAGGGAGGGATCTAAACCAGGTTACTTTAAAAGTGGGTTCACACAAGCTGTTTTAAAATAATCAGGGACACAACCAGTAGATAGGGAGCTGTTAAAAACAGAGATCAAAAGGGGCCCAACAGAATCCAGAAACAGACACTGAGGCACAAGGAAGGACCTGGGTTCACCAGCTGATCCACAGTCTGAATAAAAACTGAGGATTGTGTTGATTGTGTTGTTTCTGAAAAATAGTGTTAATAGTTCTGAACATTATGAAGTGCGCAGCACAACCCCTATCTGATGTATGTAAACCTTATATGTAGCCTTTAGGCTATCTAACCTATATTAAAGTAATAACAGCATCACAAGTATTTAACAGTGGTGGGAGTCGGCCTAATAGTGAAATAATAGCAGCATCTGAAATATGAGCCAGTAAAGGGAGCAGTCTAATAACAATAGGCTATGTCACAGTGTGAAAGTACCGTAGCAGCAATTATAGTGAGTGGACAGACTTGCCTGATGCCATGTAGGAAACCGTGTCCATCCACTTTGACTGTTTAAGCACCAAGCATCACCGATAGTCTTCGATTTCCTGGTGTTTGGAAGCAAGAGTCCCATTTCTTCCAGACCCTCTTGTGCCTGGTCCATTGATGAAGTAGCCTACATAAATGTGCCTATTGAGTCAACGTAGGAAATGCTCAGTTCGAAGTAAAACTCAATAAGCTGATCCATACTGGAGTGTTGCGCTGAGAGCAGCCGAGCGTACACAGCTGTAGCTCAGAAGGAACAGAAGAAAAGTAGCCTGTTGTGAGGGAACGCAAAATTATTGCGAGGCCATGCAAAAGTAGAACCCAAAAAGAATCCTCTCGTGAGCCTCCGTTTAAAAGGTGCCACATGCACATCTCTAAACAACAGACACAAAAGAGGAGGGAAGACTGAATCCTGTCTGCATGTGTTCTCACTCAGCAGGGATTTTATTAAATTAGAAAAGCTGATCTACAGGAGAAACATAAGCTATTTAAAAGCGTAGCTACAGAATGTCTGAAAGACGTTCTGTTTTTTATTTTCTTATTTTTTTAGACTTAGAATTGTCTCCTGCTGCCTGAACTTTGTGTTTCTCTTTACATAAATAAAGACTTTTCCACCATAAAGTGGTGCAGAAATTTTCACCAGAATGCAGGAAGTTAAGTGTTCAATGCTTCCATTTTTTTGCTGTTTGCTGATCACACTTCTTCATTGTTGACCGTGATTACTGACTTGGCTGTCCATCTATACCTGCTAGTTTGGCTGCTGAACGTTTAAATCAGTTCCTGTGGATGGAGGACTGATGACTCCAACCGCTGCGGTGGACTCGGGTATGGTGGTGGGGGCGCCAATTTAATACCTCGCCTAGGGCTCCAACATAGTCAGGGCCGGCACTGGCGAGCTGTTCTGTTTACTGAGGAGATGGTTGACTTGATGGATCTTTATGGACTGGGTTATGGATTACTGTATTTACCTGCAGAACGTTAATGCTGAACAATAAATCTGAACAAAAGACAACTTCAGAAGTTCTTCTGGTCGCCACATGTGTCTTTACTCATCAGGAGTGTTAATAAGTGAGGAGGGCAGGAATGTCCCGCGCACGCTCTGGAGAACCTGTGTGAAGAACTCCCTCTCAGGTCGCTTCAGTTTTACAATCTTTAAACAGTTTGAACAGCTAACAAGTTTAAAGTGACAGCAACATCTTTCAGAACCAGACTGAACCTGTCTGAGCAGATCCAGGCCTGTTACTGGCTCTCACCTGTCTTAAAGGTGTGTAACCCTTGTAGTGTCCTGGGATGTGAAAGGTCTCCCAGCAGGTGGAGGCTTTATCTGCCCTCGCCGACCTCCACGGAGACACTGGTTGGTAGGACCTCCCATCCGGTCCAGAACTGAGCAGACCAGTTCAGTTGGTGTTGCTGTGGAGTAGATACATATGGAAATAAATAAGTCAAGAAAAAAATCTAGTTTGACTTCACTAGTCATCAGGATGCAGGACTAACATCTTCCACTCAGTGGAAAATAACCTTTGAGGTACTGCTGATCTGAAAACAGCAACCTGACACATTTATTTAAAAAGATCCCCCACATGTGACGTTCACAGCCCAATCACATTAAACAGTACTGTGTGTGAGGGTCTGGATGTTGAACGGCATGATGGTGGCTGTTGAGGCAGCATGTGCGCTTTAGGTTGAGCTGCAATCAATTTTGAAAAAAACACAATGATTTCTGTCTTCATCTGTCTCCGACACTGCTCCATCACCTGGTGCTAAATAATCTGTGTTCCTCCATGTGTCCAAATGTCACTTCTCTTTTAACTTGTAATAAATCAGACGACTACTCACAGACTGTTATCATCATTTCCTCTTCTTCTTCGTACACATTCAAGGTCGTGACGAGCGTCTACACTGCCAGAATTACAAGAAGGAGAACAATGTAGAGATGAAACAGCTATGTAGAGCAGTTTGTCCATCTGGGCTACTGTAGAAACATGTAAGAGGAGCCGCAGTGTATGTAGATCAAATGTCTCATTCTAAGGTAATAAAACGGTTCATCATGTCTTTATACACTGAAAACAGAGTTCTGATCTTATATTGCATCTCTGTCAGTAGATCCTCAGAAATATTACACACTGAACCTTTACAAAATAAAATGTCCACGATCTTCAGATTTTATTCTGAGATTCACCTGTTCTTTTTCTTTAAACCTTGGTCCTTTTTATTCGAACAAAGCCCCAATTGACAGCGGGGTGCCTCAAGGCTCAATTTTAGGCCCAGTCTTGTTCTCACTGTATGTGCTGCCCCTGGGATCAATCTTCCAAAAATAAAACTTCATTGCTTCGCAGATGACGTCCAAATATACCTACCTTTGAAGTATAGTTTTTATCTGTTGTCTGTTTTATTGTTTTTGGCATATTCTGTTTTATAAGGGTTTTATTTGGTTATTTATTATGTTTTTATCGTATGCTGTTCTGTGTATCTGTACAGCACTTTGGGCCAGTAGTGACTGTTTGTAAATGTGCTATATAAATAAACTTGACCTTGACCTGTTCAGATTTTGATGATGTCACATTTATATGAGTGATCCTCAAGAACTCTGACAATAGATCTGCAGAAATAATGTTTCCAAAGCAGCAGATACATGATGAAATGGGTTTTTCTGAGTAGAATGTGTCTGACTCTACTGAAACAAACGAATCCACGTGATCAGTTCTGATTGTTAGTTTATATCCTTTAATGCCACCTACGTTATTTTATATTGTTACTGACATTTTTCTACAACACGGTCTGAGACTCTGGGCCCTCAGTTTGATAAACTGCTTTTATCTGTAGTCCATTGTAATAAAGTGTTATGGTGGCATTGTACCGTGTAATGATGTGTTGCTGATGCCTGGGAAACATTTATATTTCTAAAGAACTGATCTAGATTCAGCCGGTAAAGTGTTTGTGTGTACAGGTGAGTCATCACAGGAAACAGTGACTCCAGCCTGTAACAGTGAACTAAAAGATGTTTAAGACCTTCAAGCCCTTCCTGTTTCACTAAATATTATTTCACACATTATCAGAATCAGAAAATCACTAAACTTTGTGTAAACTCTCCTCAGACACGAGGTCACGGTTGAATGTTTAACCAGGGTGTTACAGGAACTAGATCTTCATCCAGAGCCGTGCAGCTCAGTTTGTCCTTATTGGGATCAAAAGGACCTCACAAAGGTGAAGTTGTTCATTTATGATCCTCACTGAACTTTTATCATGTTAGTCACTGAGCTCAGCTTCCAAGGAGTCCTCCAGAGGTGGTTTATGGACGGGAAACATGCTGCGTCACAAAGCTGACCTGCAACCTTAACTCAGTACAGGACTTTACCTTTGGTACACTGATGTGGGTGGTGATGGAGCAGTGGATAAAAAACATGCCTTTGGTGTGACAGACCCGGGTTCAATCCCCCACTGTGACCCTGAGCAACACACTTAACCCCTCGTTGCCCCAGAGGCGTTCGACCTCTGACATGAACAGCAGCTGTGAGTCTCTTTGGATAAAATCGTCAGCTAAATGAATAAACGTGTTTTCTATTGAAGCTTTATTGTTGGGATCGTTGTTAACATGACATCATGACATCACAGTCAGCTGCTTCATGTCCAGCGGTGCTTGTCCAATCAGTGCTGGGTAAGGTGAGGGTCCTCTGAATATACATCAGCAGCTGTGGCAGAGAGCTGGAAAATTTCTAATCTTACATTGGCGGCACAGTGGAGCATCTTACAGTGTCGGCTGGGTTTGGCTCCAGAAAATAGATTCTCTTGATGACTTGATGCTGCTGCTTGTTCAGCTTCAAAAACATGTTGTCGTTCTTCTGACTGGGGCTGGGCATTAAAACAATAATGAGACTTACTGCGATATCATTTTCCTCAGTAACAATAGAATAAATGGTTTAATTCATTTGAATCGCGACCATTAAAATATTTATTCTGCTGAAAAAAGATTTACTGATCATATTAGTTGAAAAAGATTTTATCTTAATAGTTTTGAATGTTCTACCTCAGATTTGTGGAGTGATGTTTTTATCATGATGACTTTTCTGACCTTATCGCCCAGCCCTACTTCTGACTAAAGAGCTCCTCTGTTCCTTGGTAATGTGGGCGTGTCCAGGCTTTTAGGTCACCGTAGTCCCTCCTTCACTTTGGACAGGTATAAATATCAGCCAGCAGACAGCTTCAGGGTCACTTCACACCTCGGTCCTGGTCCTGGTCTCAGTCGGATCCCTGAAGAAGATCAACAAGAGACTCTGAGGCTCCACAGCAGGTAGGACGTTCTCCTCACTGAGAGGCTGTCCAGCAGCAGGACGGACTCATGGGCTTCATCTTCATCAGTTCAGCCCCTGATCCTCCTCCTTCCTGCTGCTGCACTCAGCTCTGGATGGAAACCTTTCACAGATACTGACACCTTACATTCACTCTGCTTACTGGGACAAAGTTGTTTCTGTGTATTTTTAAATATCTGTAAATTTACCTCAGTGCTTCTTTTGAGCTTCACAGGTCACTTACTAAGTAGCTAACTAGCTAAATAGTCTGATTGATGCACTCCACCATGAGCAGGCTGCAGTCCTGGAGACATGTAAAGTCAGTAAAGCTGCAGCTCAACAGGAGATTTTGCGTATTTAGATGATCGCCATCTAAGGCCTGGTGTTTTGTAGTTTGTAGTTTACAGAAGCCCGTGATTTAGATAAACTTTATTTACACCACTATATTACACAGGGACTTATATAATTAGTATAAATTATAATTACAGTCTCTTACTTTGTTTTTGTTTCCACAAACCAAATGTTAAAGTGATCTGGGAAAGTATAACAAGCAATTCAAACATAGCCTCGTAGTGCAATGTTAATAATAGTATTGACAAAAAAATAACTTCCATTAATACCACATACAACATTTATAAACCTAAACTCTGATCTTGGTTTGCATGTTTCACCAGTGAAAGCTGGATATTAAAGGCTAACAGTATCAACAGTGTCATTGCATGTTGGCATAGTAAGCAGGCACTAATAGAAAACCGACGACAATAACACCACCTGCATGACTGGTGCATCTGGTAATTGAGTATGTCCACAAATGTTGCATGTAAAATGAAAAAAAAAACAGAATAAAATATCACAATACAATAAAATAAGATAAAAAACACAGTGGATAAGGATTTTAATAGAAACATAAAACATTGGACGGACATTAATCAAATGCTTTTTTTAAAGATCATATGATTATTTAGATAAATAATGTTGCAAAGAATAACTGTATTTAAAAAGATTTTAGTTCAACTTTTGCTGCACTGAGCTGCGACACCTACCTGCTGCTTCTGCTGCACCATCTTGTGCGTTCTGCTTTGTTTACCTTGATAAATAGATGCTAGTGTATTTACATGCTGCTTTCTTTAATATGCACAAGAATGAATATGTCGCCAACCTCTTCGACATAGAACTTAAAATCCTTCAAACAACTTTGTGCTGATTTTGTTTTTCATTTAATTATTAGTTATATAAACAATGATTAAATAATAACAATGATTAAATCCTGATGCCGTTTAGACACAAATCCTCAAAAACATGAAGTCTAAACAGTCTCACTCCTGCTCCGTCTCCCTCTGCAGGTTGAAGACAACATGGGATCAGGAGGCTCTCATCATAACATCGGAAACACTGGGACGAACATTGGGACAATCATTTTCCGCTCCCGGGTGAACCATCATAATAACAATGATTAAATCCTGATGCCATTTAGACACAAATCCTCAAAAACATGAAGTCTAAACAGTCTCTCTCCTGCTCCGTCTCCCTCTGCAGGCTGGACACAACATGGGATCAGGAGACTCTCGTCAGTGCAGCGTGGAGATTGAGAATAAGTGCTCTGACTACACCCTGGTGAACCCGCAGTGAGTCTGCTTTAGTTTCTCTCTGAGTGTCTGTGTTTAAATGTTTCTATGAGAGGACTGATATCAGCTGCTAACAGCTGCATGTTTCTAAGCTAACAGTTTCCCTCTGCTTCCAGTGTTTGTGCTAAGCTAGGCTGTCTGTTCTGAGAGCAGTGAAAATAATCTGATGTCTTTCTTATTCTGAACATGTGATTTGGGGGGAATTCACATTGTCAAAGTGATGACAAGTGTGTCTGTCTGCCTCCCCAGGGTGTACACTTTCAATGGATTCTATGACAGCAATTTTCCACCAACTCTTGGTCCCTCTGAATCTGGCAGTGGTCAGTTCAAAATGGCTCATGACACAGCAACAGGAGCTGTTGGAGTCTTCACTTACGATCTGCAGAGTAACTCCACAAACAAGTGTGATGAAAAAATGGCCTTCATGTACTCCGTTCCTTTTGACAACTCGAACCCTAACTTGTACGCAGTGGGAGTCTTTGATGTAAACGCAGCGCGTGATTACGAGCTTTATCACAAGATGTATTACGAGGAAATAAAAGAGTTTGCCAGAGATGAACCTAAACATGCTCTGACTTACAAAGGCAAATTTGTTACCATCACAGCCACAATGTCAGACACAAGTACACCTGTCATCAAGGTGCAGGTGTTCTCAGGTTCTTGCATGGACCAGTAATCCCAGTCGGCCCCCCTGAGACATAAAGTTTATTTCATCAGGTCTCTTAATTCTCTGCGTTATAGTTTCTTTATATATCTGCTGTCTGCTTAGATGTTAAACTGCTTTTCCTTGTTCTGGTTCTGACTGTGTGTGATGACAATAACGTTGAGTTTATTCTACTAAATATTTGTGTGATAAATTTCTGTCTTCAAACTAAAAACCTCTGGTGTCACGCGGTGTTAAAAAATAAAATAAAGAGAAACAGTTGGTTAAACGTCGACAGCTTTCTTTCTGTAACACGAGCTCAGGCCAAACGTAGCCGTTCTGAATCTGAGCAGTAACACAGGTGCTACAAAACAACCTGTGGAACTGCAGTTTTACATAGATACAAAAGATTTCGTGAATAAAAACAAAAGAACCCAGAACAACATTTGTTTGTCTGGATATTCTGAATCTATGTTTCCCTTTTAACAGATTTAAGCTAATAGTTTCCTCCTGTTTCCAGTGTTTATGTCAAGATACGCTGGAAAATATATTGTTGTACTTGATTTGATTGTATTAATCATAAATGAACTAAATCAAAAATTCTTTCACATATTTGTTTCTTTTGCACTGCAGCTCATTTATACAGCTTCTTTTTGACAATGAAAATGTATCTGACTAAAGATGAAATAAAACCGTCCTGGACCTTAAACCAGTCCTTCTGTCCTGTTCTCTGTCTCCAGCTACATATTTATAACCCCTCACACATTAAACACTGAAACAAGTTGTAGTACTTTGCTCAACAGTAATGCTAGCGGTACCTCACGGCTGCTGCAGCTGAATCTGAAGAGAGGCAGACGTCTGCGCTCACACCATGTCGCCGCTTCAGGTGAGTTAGTTTTTAGGTCAGACGTGCTGCCTGTGTACTTTATAGCAGCACGGCATTTTGGCAAGTGAAATGCTTCTTGTCTCTTTAAAATTCCTAAATGTCTCCAAACACTTGATTTATACAGATTGGATTGAGATTAGGTTAATCTAATGTGACACGCCTCTGCCTCCGTAGTAGCTGACAAGCTGCTGGCAGCAGCAGATACCGGCCCGAGGTTGGACTGCCCAGTCAAACTTGCGACCTCAGGGGTGGGAGGTGGATGTGCTAATGAGGAAGATAAAACCTAAAAACCTGTGGCTTATAGCAGCTGTTGCTAGTGCGTCTCTTAAGGCGTTGGGGAGTGAGGTCCCTTACGCAAAGAAAATAATTCTATTCAATTCAGTTTTATTTATATAGCGCCAAATCACAACAACAGTTATCTCACAGCGCTTTTCATAAAGAGCAGGTCTAGACCGAACTCTGAAGTTATTTACAGAAGCCCAACAATTCCCACCAAGAGCAGCACTAGGCGACACAGGCAAGGAAAAACTTCCTTTAGGTCAGGAGACAGAGTGGTAAAAGGACCCCCCCAAGACATTCCAGACGTCCTCCAAACAGTAAAGTCTCCTTAAGCAGCCAGTACAAGGGGTCAGTGTGTCCCTGTCTCTGTTTGTTCATCAAAGTCCATACTTTAAAAACACTTTGGTAAAAACCAGGCAGAGAGGACATGCACACACCTTTTAAATTCATTAAGAACAGAGAAGAGCTCAGTCCCAGTCCACCAAACCGCTGCAAAATACAGCAGGACAATGGCCTCCACACCAGGTCTGCAGGTCCAGTGAGCAGTCTCTGGACAAACTGCAAGTGGAGAGTAGCCCCCCTGCTGGCCAAGTGGACCAGGCCCTGCCCTCCTTCCTCTTTTGTAAGGAAAAGCATGCTCTGAGGAATCCAGTGTAACTTGTCCCAGAAAAAAATCCACTAGCACTCTTTGTATGTTTGGTAGGAGAGAGGGTGGGGGGCCAACACAGGCCAAACGGTGCCACAGAGCCGACGATACCAAATTGTTTGCTACCAAAACCCGACCTTTAAAAGACATTTTAGGCAGCAGCCATTTCCACTTGTTAAGGCGACCTTTGACCTTCTCCAAAACTCCCTCCCAGTTTTTTTCAAAGATGCTTCATTTCCCAGAAAAACTCCTAAATATTTTAGACCTCCTGTTTTCCAGAAGAGGCCTCCAGGCAGACTTAGCTGACTCCTCAGCCCCTCTCCCACCATCACAGCCTCACTCTTCACCCAGTTCACTTTAGCAGATGATATCTGACCAAACAGATTTAAGGTTTCCTCTAACACATCAATGTCTCTCTGCTTATTCACCAGAACGATGATGTCATCTGCATATGCAGACAGTTTAAAAAGAACGTTACACTCAGGAAAACAAACACCAGAGAGAGTAGACCTTAGTCTGTGAAGCAGAGGTTCAATGGCCAGAGAATATAACATGCCAGACAGAGAGCAGCCCTGCCTCACCCCCCTCTGTACACTAAAGGGAGCGCTCAGGCCTCCATTGATCTTCAGAACACTCGCAATGTCACAGTACAAAACCTGGATCTTGGCTATGAAATGTGGGTTGAAACCAAAAGCAGTCAGAGTCCGCCACAGATACTGGTGTTCAACCCGATCAAAAGCCTTTTCCTGGTCTATTGAAATCAGACCTGTCTGAGTCTGGAAGCCAGGACTTTAGACAGGATTTTGTAGTCCGAGCAGAGTAGTGACACAGGCCTCCAGTTTTTCAGCTCCTGCAAATCACCCTTCTTTGGAAGCAGAGTGATCACTGCCCTCCTGCAGCTCAGAGGCAGACGACCCGTCTCCAAACTGTCACCAAGAACTTCCAGCAGATCCTGCCCCAGCGAACACCAGAAAGACTTATAAAACTCCACAGGAAGGCCGTCAATCCCTGGAGCTCGACCACTCTGCAGACTCATCACAGCACAATACAGTTCAGGTAGAGACAGCTGAGCCTCCAGCTCTACATTGTGTTCATCACTGACCTGAGGAAGATCAGCATGGAAGACCTCATGTACCTCTGGATGGTCTGTCAGCGGCTGCATGTTTCCTGATCTCAGAGGAATCGGAGATGGAAACTCTCTCGTCTCTGGATCGAATGGAGTGAAAGATCTTTCTCTGCCCGTTTTTCTTCACCAGCCCAAAGAAGAAATGTGATGGGGCGTCCATCTGTGTGGCATCCAGGAACGGAGACCTCACCAGACCCCCCTGAGCTGTCACACCCAGCAGGTTGTGTCCCTGATTTCCTGTGGCCCCTACTAGACCCTGTAGTTCTACCACTTCAACCTCCAGATCTCTCAAAGATCTGATAATGTCCCTAGTGACATTGCGAGTGTACAGCTGACACAACTGTTTAATCTGGCTTTTTCCAAAGTCCCACCACTGCTGAATACATTTGAAATCAGACTTAGGTTCTCTGTGAGTGAGTCAGAAAAACTCAAAAGCAGACTTAAAGTCTTCGTCCTGCAAAAGTGCAGTATTAAAATGCCAATAAGCAATCTGACTTTTTTTTATAAAGGCAGAACAATAAAGGAGACAGTGATCAGTAAAACCCACAGGGTTAAATGTTTCCCAAAGTATTTTATGTAACTTTTATTGTTCATTCAGTGAAAGTCTTTTAACATTTTCTTTAATCTGCTGGTTTTCTGGATTGTCTGTGAGGGACAAGAACAGCCTTAACAGCATGGTCAAAGTCTGCTCCGCTGACAGACCTGAGCTCCCTCTGGAAAAAACAGGTGCTCCAGAAGGTAGACCGGTCAGGAGTTCTGTTTAGTGCCCTCAGGACGGCGCGACTGCTACAATACTGCTGACAGTGGTGTAGACATGAGCCGGGCATCGTAAACCTCTGGATTTATTTATTTATCTTCTTGAACTTTGGTCCCTGCTTAGTCCATGTATTGTGACCTGTGTATTCGCTGCTTTGTTCTGCTGCCCAAATGCAATATGATGTCATTGATAGTGTTTCTGAATGCGTGATTGACTGTTGTCTTCTTGTCTTATTTGATACAACTGGTAGGATAAAACTGAATTGCCCTACTGGGATGAATAAAGCTGTATGAATTGAATTGAGAAGGCAGCAGGGTGAACAGGCTGTGGCTGGGTGGGTACTGTCCTTTAGTATCCTTTGGGCTCTGCAGGCACCTCACAGATATCACTGATGCTCAGGAGATGGTACCGATGATCTTCTGAACAGTTTGAATCCCCCCTGCAGAGCCCTCTGGTCCTGGGCCGTGCACATCCCATGTTAGTGATGTAGGTGCTGATGTAGGTGGTGTTGGGTAACTTTTGGGCAGGTCAGCACCTGGACCCCTCTGTCAGCTGGTGATTTAAGAAGTATTTAAAGTTAATGAAGGGTCAAAGTTTATCCTACAGATGAACATTAATGTGGATCCATTAAAGAAGCTAATATATCCAGCTAACATGTGGGATAGTCTGAACTACTAGATATCAGTTGTTGAAGGTTGAAACATGGTCACTTTTATATTTACGGAACATCTCAAACTCCCAGAAACAGAAGCAGCAGACTGAACACTGAACCATTTCAAAGCTTTGGGAGATGTTTGTTACCTGATGATGCTGAACTCATTAACACAGATTGTGTTCATGTGGACGGGAAAACATTGGTCACTTTATACTGTCACTGTTAAATGTTGCACTAACATTATTATTTCAGTCAGTCCATCAGTCTGATGACTGATGTATTTATAAGATTTAATTATTTGATTTAACAATGAATTTTGTTATGGTGGCAGCCCGGCTGACGGTGAGTGTCCTGGGTTTTTCTCCCTTTTTTCAGTTATTCTGTTTTTTCTGTGGTTTTCTTGTCTGCTTTCCTTGTGTCTGCTCCCTGTGTTCTCTCTCTCTCTCCGTTCCTGAGCCCAGCCAACGATCCACACCTGCTCCACATCAGCCACCTCGTCAGCCTGCCACACCTGCCACTAGTCAACCTCATCTCTGCCAGTATTTCTACCCCGGTTCTTCAGTCAGACTCTGCTTGATCAGTCGTTGCTCCACACCCGGTGCCTCAGCTAAATTCAAGCTCTTGTGTTCCTTGTGTTTATCCTTCGTTTTCCCTGTGCGTTGTCCCAGTCTTTGTTAACCCTGTCTTTGTGTCTGTTTCTTTCCCCAGGTACACTCACCCTCATCCTCGCTCCAGTCGGCTGGGCTCGCTCCCTGGTTCTTCCCTCCTCGGACCCCTCCCACGGCTTCCTCCCCGTTCTCTTGTGCTTCCTCGGTCCCAGTGTTCCCCGGCTCCCTGGTTCCTCGCCTCCTTGCCTCCCTGGCCCCAGTGTTCCCCGGCTCCCTAGTTCCTCCTCTCAGTGTTTCCTCGTGCCCGTGTTCCCCCTGCATTTCCCTCACCCTCCACTCCAGTCCCTCAACCCAGTTTTCCCCAATAAACCTCTTTCCCCTGAGCGCTGCATTTGGGTCCTCTGTCCCCACACCTCACCATAACTTAACAGAATTTATTCACCATGAATCTAAAACACGTCTCATTAATGATCCAATATGTTTTTCCATCATCCTGAACAACAGACACATGAAGCTCAGATGGAAGTTTGATGTTTTCCTGAGTTTACTGTTTCACCCTGCAGGCTTCATTATTATATTTCAATGTTTCACTGTGTGATGTTTGATTATTTGATTATGTTGCAGCTGGGAAAGATGCTCACTAGAGAGTTTTCTTGTCTGACTGTCCCTGATAGTCCTTCATCTCAGGACAGCTGGTCCCTTCCTCCAGCTGTGTGACACCCTCACAGGATAAAGTCAGCTGTTTCTTCTCTGGCTCTTTGGCTCACACTCTGCAGACTTGTTTCTCTCTGTCTGTCTGACCCTTTGCAAAGAATAAAACCCTTAAAGGACGTCTGGACTGGACTCTTTATTTCAGAAGACTCACTAAAGGACACGTGTCCATTTCAAAGCTCATTAGAATAATGAGCATGTCGGGCTGCAGTCTTGTGTTCTAGGAAACTGTAAGATCCCCACCTACAGGACACTTTCTGTCCGTGACCAACAGGTGGCAGTGACGTAGCTCACACACCACGCCCCCCTTTCTGTGTGCTGTACAGTCAAATAACTGTCCAGGAAGATGTTTATTAAACTGAACTCTTCCCAAGTCTTTAATAATAGTCCTTGTTTCCACTTTAATAAACTTTCATCAGAGAGATTCTTTCTTCACATTTTTCTTCATTCAGCTGCAAACTAGATTTTAACTCTGCTTTTTATGAACTACGTTCTGCTGAGTCCAGGATCAAAGTCCTTCAGGTCCCTCTGAGGGTCTCTCCCTCTTACTGGGTGGCGTCTCTCAGCCTGAGGACTCTGTGGCTCAGAGCAGAGTACGGATCCTTTTCCTGTCCTCACTGCTCGCTCTGCCTCTGTTACTTTGGGGGAAGCAGGACTGGATGTGGAGCGAGTGAATCAAACTGCAGAGACCTGTGGGCCGGTATCAGGTCTGACTTCACCTGGTACCTGTGTGTGCTGGAGAAGAAGTCTACTACTACCAAATCCTGGCAGCCGGTCCTCTGGACCAGGTCAGCACCGACCGTCTCCCACGGCCTGCAGTAGTGTCTCTTTGAAGGTGTCCCAGTTCTCCAGCAGCCCCTGAAGCTGCAGCTCAGTCCCGTCCAGCAGACACACTGTTTGTCTGTCTCTCAGCACTTTGCTGTGTCCTGGTGTCCTACATGCAGTTTCTGCACCATCTCAGGCTGGAGTCACTGTGGTTTCACCAGTCCATCCATTTTCCACTGTGAGCTCACCTGCAGACTGTAGCAAAGGTAGGAGGTCTCTGTCTGTGCTGGATCTGTCTGTCCACCCCTCAGTGCAGCAGCAGCAGCTTTTCATCCTTGTCCCGGTGCTCCTTGATTTCCAGGCCTCTCTTCTCTGTTCCAGGCCTGACATGAAGTCCCGAGCTGTGAAAACACGTTAGCGCCCTCTGGCTGTGCAAGTCTAAACTACAGAGGGGAGCGTGAGCCTTTCTGTCCTGACTCTCAGCTCCTGTCTCATATTCATATTCCCCTCAGAGGACACATTTTAGGACTGAGAAAGATTTTTCATACACCTGCTTTCTAGTGCTGCCGGCGTTAAGGCAACTTTATTTATTACAGCACATTTCAACAACAAGGACATTTAAAGTGTTTTACGTGAAATATAAAAACAACAGGGGAAATATAAAAGAGAAAATATAAATATAATTAAAGTTCAATAGAAAACAAAACCAGGACGCTCAAAGTTAAAGCTCAGTTTAAGTCTTCAGTCTTGATTGAAAAGAGCTGAGAGTTTCAGCAGAGCTGCAGGTTTCTGGGAGTTTGTTCCAAATACATGCAGCAGAAACTGTGAACGCTGCTTCTCCAGGTTTACTTTGACTCAGAAAGCAGACCTGATCCCAGACCAGCTGAGAGGTCTGAAGGTTCATAACGGAGCAGACGATCAGAAACGTGTTCACGCCGTCGAGTTCACAGACAGGACTGAGGCCAAATGCAGGACACCAGACAGCTGAAGGCAGTTAGTGATACGTACTGAAGGTGTGAAGGTAAAACCGGACCGAGGACCAGTTCAGGCAGAGAGACCGAATCCAACTGTGGCAGAATCTGCATCAAACATGTGAGCAGGAAATAATCCAGGAGAACAGTCAGCAGAACTGAGATGAGCAGACAGAAGCTGAACAGACCTGACAAGCATTTATACAAACAAGCAGGTGTGAACAGCTGGTGAACAGGTCATCGCACACAGAAGCAGGTGACACTGAGGGCATTCCTATAAATTTAAACCATCTTTCCAGATTAAACGAGATTCTTCCTCACATTTCTGCAACATTTTCTTTAGTTTGGAGTTTCAGTGGGACACCATGGAGCAAACTGTCACACCTAGTAAAGATCTGAACACAATGCGAGCCAGACTCCCTCCAGATGTGGTCAGGCAGATCCGATCACAATCCGATCACAACGTATTTACACCTTGCATCAACGTGCGTTTTTTATTATCCGGATAACTTATCTGGATACAGACGGCATTTTAATACCAGGTGTAAATGGGGTCAAACAGATCTACAGACAGAGGTGTTTGTATGGAAAGTTATGATTTTATATATTGAATTTCAGATGTATTTGGATTTGTGTGTCTAATCATATATCTAAATAAATAAACTAGCAAACTAGAAAAATGGATGAAATGTTTTTTTAATCTGGTAACATAAAACATGAAATCTTGTTCTAGTAATTGCACAAAATCTTTATTTAGAATGTTTGAGGATTTTATTGAGAATAGAAGAAAGTCGCTCTCATTGTTTAGATGCTCTCCATCCTACATAATATAACTGTTTGGTTTCTACTGTGGACAGAAAAAGACTATAATACTGTAAAGGTCTATTTTCTACTAGTCTTCTGTGCAAAGGAAAAACTTTCAAGCTAGAGATCTGCAGCTAGAAACTTCCTAACCGGCAGATCCTATCCTAACTGCTCGGTAACCATGGTAACAAGGGTTACACCAGGTTGTAACGCCACCTAAAAATTTAAGCATTCACCAACTTTCTCAGTTGCCTGTATGAGCCAACAGTTTTTTTGATGTGTGACAACTTTAATCGACCACTTGATTAATACAACAAAATTCAAAGAGACCAGGAGGGAACAAAGATGAAGAGAATAAACTGAGTGATGAATAAATAAGTAGTGAAGGTGGTGCAGCTCAGCCTGGAGGAGGAGCTGCTCGAAACGACTGGATTAGTATAATATTATTAAAAACATTAAATTAAAAGTATGTTGTTAATTTAACAGTAAACTGTAAGTTTGACATTACTATATTCATTACGTTACTATATTAAACATAATTTTATATAACAGAATATAACTTACCACTAGTTTAATATGAATTCAAATTCCTGCTGTATCAGTTTGTTTTTTATTGATTAACTTTGTGCAGAAAGACGCTCGAGGCTCCTGAGAGGCTCTAACCTTCATTTCAGGCTGCTGACTCGTCAATAATCAGAAGAGTTTCTGCAGAACACTGAGTTCAACATTTAGAAAGTTGGTTGCAGCACATTTAAGACTTTAATACTTTTTAATGGCCTTAATTTTCGGAAAATTGATTTAACACCTTTTCACCCTGTAAAGGCTTGATGTAACAAAATGATCCTAATGCAAGTCTGTGATAGGAGATGTTAGATCGTTATAGGTGGTCACCAACAAAGTCATCTGACCTGAGGTTCAGTGATAGCTGTTGTTTCTGCTCCATTTTTAGTTTGATTAATCAAAAAAATACAAAATACAGAGATTAAAATCAGTTTAGCTCGGCGACGAGAGAAAAGAGTCATCGGTTGCTAGGTAACAGACATAAAAGTTGATAACCGATGTTGGTTATTGGAGATAAGACGGATGAAGATAAGACAGGATTCCTAAAGTTGGTCAGGATTTGCTTCTGTAAGACCAAACTGAGAAACATCCTGTCGAGACTCTTCCTGTCTGAGCTTCAGACTGAAGAAAGGAAACTTTCTTTAAAACAGAACTCTGTCTCTCTCAAAGGCCTGAGGAGGTCTTGAAGGGCCGAGCTCCAGGCTGACTTTGTCTGTGACGCTCTGCACCACGTGGAGGAGGGGCCACAAGGATTCAGGGCGATCAGGTGGGCAGGTGCTCTGAATGATCCTCTGATCCAGAACCAGAGGAATGACGAGTAGATGAGAACACTGCGTCCTGAACGTCCTGCCGATTCCTCTTCTATCATCACAAACAGTTAACTGAGTCCCAGCTGATAAAGACCCGTCAGGACCTGGACCCCTTTCTGACAGTAAGACTCAGAAGCAGCATCAGTGAATTGTCACAACCTGCCTCAACAGGAAGTGACAAAAGTGGGAGACCACACAGGCTGAAAATAAGATTTTAATAAGTAAATTAATGAAAATATACAAATGTAGGTGTCTGTCAGATCAGTGTGTGTGAGTGGAGGAAGAACACAAAGAACCAAACAGAACAGAATCAGTCAGCAGGCTGAAGAGGGAGTCCAATCATCCAGCAGGCTCCTTTAGAGCCACCTGATTCCCGCCTGCTCAGGTGTGTCGCATCTCACACCAGGTATCGACTCCACCCACCAATTACCTGGATTAAAGGGACAAAACGCAGCCAGATACAAAGAACAGGAGAGGGTCCACATGGCTTCTTCTGATGGACATCAGTCTGTTACTGTTTGTTTTATAGCCATGTCCGACGGTGAGTCCATCAAATATAAAGTCGCAGGTGAAACTAATGTTTGACTCAGCAGCTACCAGCTCTTATTTATTCAGCCAGCAGCTTTTACAGGCAGCAGAGAGAGAAAGAAAATCTGCTGGATAAAATAGTCCTGTTGGCCTTTAGGCAAGACGCACAGCTTCCTCTGAGCGCAGGCTGCTTCAACCACGAGCTGCTCCGTGGTCACCAGTCTGCGGTCTGTCTGTGGTCGCCAGTCTGCAGTCACCAGTCTGTCCTTTCCAATGCAGCCCATTGTCCCACTCTGAGTCTGGCTGCTGGACTCCTGAATCCGATGCGGCTCTCACGCTGTTGCTGTGTGTTTATTGCTGCTCTTACTAGCAGATGTTGTCAGTAGATCTCGTTCTGTATTTGATGTTCTGCTTCTATAATGTTCCTCAGACGCCAGCTGAGCTCATGTAATGATTCCTGTGCTGATGACGTCCTGACAGTGTCTGTAGAGATGGAGGCCCCCTGTGCTGCCCACAAACGAGGTGCCGTGGGATCCAGTTCACCAACTGGACTGTCACTAAAAACTGGGGACAAAATGGCGGCAGGTTTCTGCTCTTTTGCTCTGCTGCCGTTTCAGAGACCTGGTCTACGTTGATCTGAGCGTTCTGTAACGGAAAGTGTTCAGATGCTGTGGCTCAGTGTCTCACTTCATGTTCTTCACAGGAGGATGCGAGGACAGAGGTTTTGCCAAACCAGCGAAGGGTCGCCATCACCTCGTGTGTGTGTGTACAGAGTTTCCAGAGGAAGAGGAGGCCTCGCCACCAAACCTGAGGGCTGCAGCAGCTGGTTGGCTGAGGATTCCTCTGAGGATGCCCTGAAGTGCTGAGCACAGGTGCACAGCAGAACTTTAGCATCTCACAGTATGGGGGTCAGCTTCTCCAGACTTCTTTCTTCCCTGCAGCTCGGCTCATCTGACCCTGAGCGGGAGGCCGACAGCTTTCCACATTTCTCCTGCCTTGTGTAATATTTAGTCCTTTGTGTATATATTTTCTTTGTATAGTGGGTACAGACTGAATGTGTGGTCACATGTAGCTCCTGCTGGTCTAAAGGCGGCTTTACTAATAACCTGAAATAACATTAACGTCTTAGCTCCTGGGGTTTGTGAAAGGTTTAATGTTTCAAAGTACTTGTTACACTTTCTATCCTGATTTTCTGCTGTCGACTTATTTCTGCACAGAAAAAGCAGAATGAAGCGCCGCCCGTTGTGCAGAGTGCGCTGTGCCGATCAGAGCTCCTCAGGAGTGTGCACGGTGTCACAGATCTAAAGGACGCATACTCGTGCTGGGAATGGCTTCAGGAAGGTGAGTGAAAGGCTCTCACACACAAACACAGGCTGCTGATTCCTGTGCTGACAATGTCAGGCTGTTTAGATACGCAGGCCCACCAGGCTGCCCGCTGACAGAACGCCATGGAAGAAGGTCCATCCGCCTGGACCGCCATTTACAGGCTGTTCACAGTATGGAGGTAGGCACTTGTACTTTTGTAACAACTGCTGTTGCTTTGCTGCCGTTTCAGAGAGTGGGGGTGCAGACCGGGTATCAATGAACTGACTGTTGCCACAGATCTCACCCAGTGTTCTGTGTCCACAGAAGGACAACAGGAAGTTGCTCCTGGAGGAGACCAGAAAGAAAAGATTCCCAACTGTCTGCCATAAGGAAAAACAACCAGCAGGTTCAGCCCCCCCCCCAAAGAAGCACAAACAGACTTTGGTTTGTAAAGTAATAATGTTCTTATTAATCACTCAGCCTGCATCGCCCTGACATTTCAGTGACACTCTGTTCTTTCTTCTTCTGTAGTTTAGCAAAGTTTCTCCAGAGGAACTTGAGGTCCAGGCCGAGCAGGAGGGACAAACGCCAACTTAAGAAGGCCGTTTTGTACATCACATGTGGGGGATGAGAAGCCCTCCCCCGTCCCACCTCATGGTTTTAAAGAAGACGGGGAAGGTCTTCAGGTAAATTGTTATTTGGCTCTGATGCTTTGGTAACTGCTGACATCAGTGAGACTCTCATCCTGAGGCTTTTTCTCTTGGTTAGGTGGAAAGCTGAAGGAGAGGCAGAGTCCGGCAGAAACCAGAAGGGGCCACCTGGTAGACATCAGGAGGTTCTTGGTGTTCCTGAGGAGGGAGGACGTCTCCCAGGTAACGGTCCACTGTCTGCAGCACAGGTGATGTCCCTGGACAGGGTGCTGAAAAGGGAGCTCTGCACCCTCCCAAAGCAGACCGGGACCCGCCCCAGGGGGGTCCGATGTTTACTACAGACTGTGTGGCAGCTCACAGCTGTTATTGAATGCTTTAACAGAGAAGCTTCTCTCAGCAGAGCAGATCTGCTCCTCATTCCAGCAGTGGCACTAACATGCTGATTCCATTTTTCCTCTAATACGTCTTTCAGAAGACGGCAAGAGAAAAGGGCAAAAAACAAGAACCTGGAGGATGAAGAGAAGGCAGGAACTCATCATCCTGATGAAGCTTCCAGGCAGGTCGCTGAAGCCGGTGGACCCCCACCCCACTCTCCACCACCAGCCGGGAGAGGGGCTCATGCCATGGACCCAGCAGAGCGTGGGTCACCTCCACCGCCTCCACCACTGCAGCCACAGATGCTAATCCATGGAGAGGACTCACCAGAGGCGTGCAGGACCTCAGAGGAGATGGACGACAGCAGCGGGTCGGATGAAGATGCCCAAAAAGTTGTAAGCAGCAATGCACAGCATGACTTAGCATCTCTCTGTGTGACCAACAGCACTTTGGTCTACATTGTTACATGGATTTCTACACCCACTAACAGACCCTAACCTGTCAGACTTTGTGTAACTTGTCAAACGTCGCTTTAGCTTGCTCCAAACTGAGGGTTTTAAGGTACCCTGATGACCTCGAGGCAGATATCCGGAGAGTCTTCTGTGACGTGTGCAGTGAAACCATCACCGTTGGAAAGGTAACTATCAGTGTTTCTTGTGACGGACATGATGTCCAGATTATTTGTGTGATAAGGATCCTCCCTTTCAGAGGGATTACACCTGATTGGATGCAAACATGTTCATAAAAACCTTCAGACTGGATTAAACTGAACCTTTTCCAGACTGATACCTTTCCACTAAACATTCCTGATTGATTTTTAGATGAATGCTGTTCTCAGCAGCCAGAACTTGTACAGAAATGCCAAAAACTCAAGTTAACCACACACACCTTCCTGGCTCTGGTCCACAAATTGCAGACAGAGTGATTTTTTTTTTTTTTTTAAGCTGTTTTATTTATTGCTTTTGTCTGGTGCTTGTGCTCTCCCCACTGCTCTCCCTCTACACCAACGACTGCACCTCAGGAGACCCATCAGTGAAACTCCTGAAGTTCATCTGCCTCATCCAGGACGGTGACTAGTCGGCCTACAGACGGGAGGTTGATCAGCTGGCTCTCTGGTGTGGTCAGAACAACCAGGAGCTTAACACGCTCAAAACTGTGGAGACGATCATGGACTTCAGGAGGAGCTTCTACTCACCCAGTCAGAAATTCACTGCAAGGACCGCTACTTTTGGAAAGTTTGTGCTCAGATGAGTCGGTCGTTTGTGTCCTGTGTTTTGTATTTGAGATGTTTTTAATGAACCTGCTGAAGCCAAACACAAGTTTCCAGAAGTTTTCTCATCTTATCTAATAAATGTATTTTATATTGGAAGCTTTGAACAGGCCTGATGCAGCTGGTCACATTAATATCTAGCAGGTGTTGTAATCTGTGCTGAAGTCTGTCACTAGAACATCCAGGGCCGTAACCAGGGCTTAGAAATGAGGGAGGTCCAGATTGTTTCATTAGTTTTAAAGAGTTTATTAAAGTAATTTATACCAAAATGACACTTAAACTCTAAACACAACCAAAGTTCTACAAACTGCTCTATAAGGAAATCCAAAGAGACCTGCTGGCTAAAAATACTTGTATTGAAGCTAAAGTTTGCTGTCTTCTTCTTCTGTGACTCAATACAATTGCATAAAATAAGAGATGCAGACACACAAGCTCTGATCCAGCAGAGCAAACAGATCTGGCTTCACTAATCTTGACATGCATTAGGCTGAAGTTATGTCAAATGTGGCCTCCAACTGCATCACAGGACGATACTGTTGGAATTACAGGTGCAGACACACAGTGGGCTCTGCTGTTAGGCTGCAGCTCAGTGATGTTGATATTACAGCCTAATGATGTGACGTCAGCAGGTGTTCGCACTGTTTCATCTACAAGGTTTAAGGTTACTTTATTATCCCTGAGGGGCAATTTGGATTACAGCAGTAACAAATACATGTTTCAGACAACAACAAATTAACAACCAACCACAGTACAACATTTAAGGTGAATTTACAGGTTATCATCAACAATGGGGATAACAGGTGGGATGAGTGACCTTTTTAATCTGTTCGTTCTGCATGGCTGCAGACTGTATCTGCGCCCGGATGGCAGCGGCATAAATACACCCCACAAGGGAGGACTGGGATCAGCCAGTATGGCTCTCGCCTTCCTTAAGTATCTGACCATATCGTTGCTGTCCGATGGAAACCACGTATCTCCGAAAATCTTTTTTTCTTCTCATAAACAAATGTTACAAAATAAACATAAACCCCATTTATTACTCACATTTACCACCATATGTGACACTATCTCTACACGGTCATCATTTAACTGTTTAATATTTTAAATGGACATGCGCGGATTGTTGTGAGCGAAGGTGGACATGCGTGTTTTTTAAATAACGGGCTCCAATGACTTGCGGGTGGTTCCGAGCCTCGAGTGTCTGTTTACGTCCCCATCAATTGATAAACTATCGACAGTAAGCTACCCTACAGATTTCCTTTTGATCAACAAGCACAGCAAAGTGTCTGAAAAGGACCTTAACAGGTGCATGCACAATTGGGCAAAACAGATGATGTAGGCTACCTGCAGAGATTTGCATCCACCTCTTTCTCAGCATAAATGAGCGTTACCAGCCGCGAGGTGCATGCATTTCTGGGACAGCATGCATAATTCAGCTGGCTGATTGTCCGTTACAACAGGGGAAATGACCGAGGGATTTCTTCTGAAGGCGAGGCTCATCTTTTGTTTTTGCCACATTAATGTTTAAAGAGGAGGATTTACACCAATCAATAAAATCATTCACTACAGGACCGTGTTCGGGGTCACTGCTGAGGAGACAATGACAGAATCATCTGTACATTTAATTCATGATGGCTTTGGCATTCATTTGTGTATAAAACCAACAGGAGGGGAGAGGACGCAGGCCTGGGGGGACCCAGTAAACCTGTCACAACCTGGCTCAAGGGTCATGACAACTAAACAAAACTATTTCCATGTGCAAGGTGTTTCTCTAACATAAATAACTCAAAGCAAGATGTGGCAGTCAAAAAGAGCAGTTTGACCAAGTGGAGCTTTACCTCCGCTGGCTCACAGGTCCCAGGTGCACCCGATCAGCAATCACCTCAACAGAACAAAGATTTTTATCAATAGTGAGGTATCACTCCCACAGAGGGCCGTCACAAAAGGGCATCTGATAAAACAGCCAGCAGATCAGTCCAGTATCAGTGTAACGAATGTTCTTCAACCTGTCTGCTGAAACACGGGGCTGAATGCAGTGAACAGCAGAGAAGTCAAATAGCAGACGGACCGGGGACTTGGCCCCCCTCAAGATGTTTAAAACCATGTTTAAAAGCGTCCTTGTTGCGTCGTCCACCCTCTGCCCGACCTGTAGGCGAACTGGAGAGGGTCTAACTGATCCTGTCCAGGGTCCAAAGTGCATCCTTCACTAGCCTTTCAAAAGCTCTCGTGACAAGAGATGTGAGTGCCGCTGGTCTGAGGTCATCAAGGGTCTGAAGACTTTGAATCTTGAGGACAGGAACACATTACTGAGTCCTTCCAAAGACAAGGGACCTTCTGCAGCACAATCGTGCTCGTTTTGTACCACTTCAGTCCGTACTTGGATTATTTGGGTCTGCCTGCTCTGAGTTTAGCACCCTGTTCCCTGGTTTGATCCCTGTCTTGATCTGGTTGGTCTGTCTGTTTGAGAGATTTATTCTAGAGTCTGATCTGGTATCTGGTGTTTGACTCAGGGCCCGTCCACACAAAGACGCGTTTCGCTGTATACAGATAAATTTTTTATTGTATTGGTCTCGTCCACACGGATCCGGCGTTTTGGGAGAGTGAAACCGCTATTTTTTGAAACCGGGTCCCAAAGTGGATATATCTGAAAACGACACCCTTGCGGTTTCGTGTGTACAGCCAATCCGTATATATTGTGAAACGATGATGTCATCACATCACGTATCGGCTGCGTCTCACGTAAGGCGCAAGGTTCTGCGCATGCTCAAAGTCTTCTTCTCCGTGTATAGTGTATCTCTGTGGCAGAATTACAGCGCCCCATACTGGTCTGGCATATATACTACACCGTTTTCAGTCGGTTTCAGTGGTTTCGTGTGTACGCAGATATTTCTTGAGACGGATTGAAAAAAATATCGGATAGGGAACGCACCGGCTTCGTGTGGACGTGGCCTCATACTTGGTTTCTGTCTGCCTGTCCCTCGTTGGCTTAATTCCTTCATGTGTCACACCTGGTGTCTCTCTCTCCTCGCTCGGCCCTGTGTTCAGGTCCGTCTGTGTCGGCACATTGTAGCGTGTTGTTGCTCCGTCAACCAGAGGCCTGCACTACAAAGATCTTA
This sequence comes from Lepomis macrochirus, assembly GCA_024633595.2. NCBI lineage: Eukaryota > Metazoa > Chordata > Actinopteri > Centrarchiformes > Centrarchidae > Lepomis > Lepomis macrochirus. The sequence goes on from JALXJV020000007.1 coordinate 1,385,419, forward strand.
TCCAGGTAACTTCAGGTGTAACGTCCCGATTATCCCGTACTACGAATGGTGGACAGGTGTTACTGAGGTTTGTTGCCATGGCAATTTACGCTGCATCTCTAAACTGCTCTGAGCAGGTTTTGTTCGTGGTTAACTCGAGGTGACCCTGCACGTGGACTACAGACCATCTGACCATCTGTTACTGAAGACAAGTATTAATACACACCTTGAAAAAAAAAACACTATTTTTCAGAGAGTTTCTCTCATAAATGTTTGAATACAAAGTCAGAATTTATTCAAGTTTTTACCTTGTAGATTTGTGATTATTAGTTTCTCTAAATCTACCACATTAATCCTGGAAATTCTTTCCCCCTCTGCCCTGGCTCCATTTTTTTATAACAATGGAGCCTATGTGCAGCTGTACCTTTAAGCCTTAATGACATTACACATAAAAGACTAGTCCATAAAATACATTATGGAGAATAAGCCTACAATAGGATCACTTAAGATAACAAATTTACTCCGACGGCCAAAGAGCCTCCCAGGCTCTGTCGGCCGCCACGATATTACATTTGGGCGTTAACGTGTCTTTAAACAGCTGATATCCGACACTATCAACGTGCTTTCTTCTGGGGGAAATGCACGTTGAAACCAAACTGCACCTGCACGGCCAAACATGCCCCTTTTATGTGAACGCGCACCAACTCCAGTTAAGTTAACGCCGACTCAGCAAACCAACATCTGATCCACCGTCGTAGTTTAACTCCAGTGTCGCAGTCAGAGTTCGTCGACCTGAGTAGGTTGAACTCCCTTCGTACGGTCGACTGTGTTCCTGCCTGGATATTTGTGGCCTTTATATTTTGGTTTCTTCATGGTTCTCTTCTCTCTCACCATTTGGATTATCTGGAGTTCACCTCAGCTTTTGGATTAGCGTGGACTCAGACACTCTCAGTACGTGTGCTTGCTTTCTATTCAGTACATTTCGAGAACTGAACCCGCCTGTTCCTGTATCTGATCCTGACATGTTTTGTCGACACGACATCCAAAATGAAGCTTGACAGCCAAGAACGCAGTGATTTGAGCAGAGGAAGCTGAGAAATAATCCTCACAGTAAAAACAGACTTTGTTTCTACAGGAAATGAAGAGCGGATATGGCCGCTCTCAAAGAAGCTCAACAGGAAGTATCTGCACACTAATGCAGGCAGAGGCAATGTCAAAGAAGCTCTTGACATATTAGCCTTATAGTGACACAGAGGGAGAGTTTTATTTCAAAAAATGTTTCCTTCAGATTATTTTCCTCCTTTTACCTTAAAACAAAACATGGAGAGAAACAAATGCTCTTCAACAAATGAGTTATCAAATAATTATTAAAAGGTGTGAAGTAACAAAAGAACTATTTGTCCTATATCAGTGTGTTTGTTACTCTTATATTATGTTGGACTGACTGTAGTAGGAGACTTTACTGTTATTTGTCTTATTTAATCAGAAGTTCATAGCTTCTTATTCCAGTGTTGATCAGTTGTGTCTCTGTTGTGTTTAGCTGGGAGGCTACAGGGAAGATCAGGGGTTTAGGGCCCAAATGCAGACCCTGGAGTGGATCTGGTGAGGATAAGGTGATTTATTAGCTAACAAGGAAACCAGAAACAACCAGATGAGAACAAGGGGAAAATCCAAAGACAAGAAACATGAGGCACGAAGTGAAGACAGTCTAATATAATCAGCAGGAGAGTCTGGAGTGAAACCAACAGTGAAGCAGCACTGAGTGAAGGGAGCAACACCACTTAAATACAAGAGGAGGGGAGAAGCTAATGACGCACAGGTGGAACCACTAGACAATCAGTGAGGACAGCAACACCGGCAGGAAAACAAGAGGCAGACCACTACCAAGTGTAGAGATATTTGTTGGCATCACAGGGAACAGTTGCCCCGGGGACATCTTACCCCTCTGTAGCTTCTGTAATTTAGACACTTTTAAGCACCTTTAGCCACCTAGAAACTTCACTGGCAGAAAGTCTGAGGTAAATTTCAGAGGCAATAAGCTTACACATGCTCGCATGGCAAGCTAGCTGTCTAGCGCTTATTTTACCTCAGACTTAGCTAGTGAAGTTCCTAGCAACCTCACAGTCTGAGAAATAAATGATGGCAAGCTGGTAACATCAGCCTGTCAGATGATCCAGCTGGTTGTAGTTTTTTTTGCTTGGGAGAGAAAACAATGATTAGAGGAAAACACTGTGCTACAGTTTGGCTTACAGTCTACTTCTAGTTCACTAAATCACTTCTCTTTGTAGTTGCTGGATTTCCAGTGTCCTCAGAGCTTCTTTTTATCTCCATATCTAAGTCTGTTTTTTATTTTGTTATTTTTTTCAACTGTGTGCAGTTCAGACATCTGACAGTAAAACACATAACAGTCAGCACAGCAGGAAGTCTTCACCTGTGGATGTGCTTATACTCACTACACTGGCAGACTGGCTGTCAGACTGTAGGACCTCAGCCTCAGGGTCAACTTACAGATATCATACAGTATTTTCTATGAGCACCACAACACTGACTTTTTATCTATTATCCATACTGACTAAACAAGTAAACCATTTTCACACAAACTGACAGACCTCCAGCCTCTCTGCCAAGCTTACTATATATATACACACTTTTTAAAATTATTTGTCAAGAATAATAAGAAAACATGCAGTGCAAACACAGAAGAAAGGTATGTGCACTGTCCAAAAATGAAACTTAAGCTAAATAAACAAGCTGCTGATACTGCATTATATTTTTATATTTTTATATTTTGAATTGTCACCTGCCAGCTGAATTTTGTGTTTCCTTTTTATATAAATAAAATTTATATAAAATAATTTCCACCATAAATTGGTGTAGAATATTTCTTCAGACGTCAGAAAATTAAGTGTTTAATGCTGAAAAACATCTGGGGGAGGAGCCCCAGACTCCCCTCTCAGATATCTCAACATTACATATTATTTCAAAATAGGGTTAAATGGGCAATACTAGAACTAGTACTAGTAGTAATGCTGCCAGAAAAAGAAATACTTTTGTTGTGAACTGTCACTATATAAATAAAATTGAATTGAATAGACAGTATGTTGATTAGTGGTTGTAATTAATACATTTGCTGAGTGACATATTAAGGTCCGGTGCTCACTTGTAAGGTCTGACATAACTAATGCGCCACCTGGCTTAGCTCTCCAACAGGATGAAAGCCAAATCCGGGTCTGTTTTTATTCCCAAAACAAAGCGGAGGTTTCTCCATGATTCAAAAGCCCTGCCGAAGTTGTTCCGTGTTCGCATGCACGTGTCAGTCGAATAGAAATACCTGCCTTCAGAGTTAATAGCCAAACCCAGCATGTGGATCATTTTAATGTCAGATTACAACCGCTTCACACACAGGCAATAAAAAAAGGATTCATTTTAGTAGAAAAACTACATATAGAACCTTTAAACAATCTGTTTAATCAGCAGCTGCTGCTTCTGAGGCTTGAACAGTTTGTTAGCTTAGCATCTTCATTGACTCGAGTGTTTCTATCCTGGCTGAGCTTCAGGTCGCAGTTCTTTGTTGTTTTCTTTAACTTCTGGGAACTTTAGACAAACTTGATCAGAAAATTGAGCTTAATCAAGGACAATGTGTCGCCGTTAGCGGCGAGCTAGCGTGACTCTCGCGTGACTTCCTGTTCTGACTGTTTATACTCGTTTGTTCTGACAGGCTTCAGCGCACAGACCTTCATTGTTGTTTTATCCTTATGGTCTTTACATTGGAGGCACACTTAGACAGTGAATATGAAAGTTACTGACTGCGTACCTGCAGAAATAGTAACTTTATTGATAAGTAGCACTTTTGCTTGTATGTTGAGCTAACGTTGCTTGCTAGCTCCCGCCCGTGATGTTTTTAGTAGTTATTTTGGATGATAATTGTTCTGTTCCTGCTGCTCAGTGAGACGATGTCAGTGCTCAGGGAGCTTCTGGCTAAAGTCAAAGCTGGAGATGCAAAGCTGCCCTTGCAATGTGGCAACAGACAAGGCTGGAACCAGACCAACGCTACCTGTGACACAGGTCTGTGATAACGGAGGCCACACTACTGAGTCCCACTGCTGTTCTGCCCGTCTCTGCTTCGCACGCTTCATGTCCCAGCAGGGGCTCAAGCTCACGACACTGTGCAGGGAAACTCAATGACCTGACCTCATGACATGGACTGCCACACACACGGTGCTGCTGATGCTCCTCGTTGTTAACCTGTGAATGGTGAAAAATCCTACACGTTGTCCTCGGGGTGAAACACGGATCTCACATTTGAAAGAAAGGGCCGCATGGTGCAGCAAAGGCTCTTACAGACCTTCAAGAACCAGAGGAACGACTGCTGCAGCATGATAACTCTGCATCCTGAATATGCTGCTGACTGATCATCACAGCTGATAAAGACCCGTCAGGGACCTCGACACGTTTCTGATATTATTCCTCAGCCCCTGAAGAGGCCGTCTTTATAAAACCAGTATGGCTGCATCCCTGGAGTTTGCCCCTTTTCCTTTATTTAAAACTCGGTTTACTTGTCACTAAGATATTAGCTGAATAATGTTTGCATGCCAGGATTCTCTCCTGCAGGTAGGAGTCCAGCGTTGCCCTTAAAGTTCTGCAAAGCAGCCCCACATACCAGACTGTCCTCATCTGGGCCCAAAACCCGACCCTGGAACATGGTGTGGCTTCATGCAGATCACTGGCTCATTTCTCACTTCTTCTCCTCGCTCCGTCAGAAAGGATCTTCTCTCTGAAAATGCTTCTAGGAGACTTCAGGTTCGCTCAGTCATAGAGGCGGGATCGGCTTTCATGCCATCCAGGAAGCTGTTTCTCAAATGAGGCTCCCAGGATGGAACAGCATTATCACCGGTATTTGGTGGTTCGTCAGTCTGTCATGTATATTTATTATATATCTCTGAGGTAACAGAGGTATCAGCTGGCTGACTCCCCTCCTCCTGCTCTTACTCATGTCCATTCTCAGTGGGGATGTGGTTCGGATTTCCTGCGTCGTCCTGGTCATGAATCTCTCATCATCCTGTGGCCAATCAGTTCCCAGCTTCAACGTCAGCAGTCGTCTCAGTTCAAAGGTTATTAGATGAACCCCCCCCCCCATCAGATGTGAGACGGTCTGTGGACCTGTATGGCTCCTTCTGGTCCCTCCACCTCTGACGGTCGAAGGTTCACGATGCCGTGCACAGTCCCATCTCTGTGATATTAAATCGACCACAGTGTGAAAGGCGACAGGTCTTGATTAATGTGACATCATGCTCGTTTCTTCAGACGATCAATTAATGAATCTTTATCTGCATGTTTTTATTGTTTTATCTTCAGACTCCTGATTTATTCACTCGCTGTTTTAACATGTGTTTATCTTTCATGTTCTTCATACTGTCGATACTGGCAGTGATGGAAATGACTTGATGTTGCTGCTTGTTCAGCTTCTAAAAACACGTCGTCATCCTTCTAATGGATGAGTTTCTGTTTCTGGGAAATGTGGGCGCGTCCAGGCTTTCAGGATCACAGTAGTTTCACTTTGGACAGCCAATAAAATCAGAGCAGCAGACAGCATCAGGGTCACTTCACAGCTCGGTCCTGGTCCTGGTCTCAGTCGGATCCCTGAAGAAGATCAACAAGAGACTCTGAGGCTCCACAGCAGGTAGGACGTTCTCCTCACTGAGAGGCTGTCCAGCAGCAGGACGGACTCATGGGCTTCATCTTCATCAGTTCAGCCCCTGATCCTCCTCCTTCCTGCTGCTGCACTCAGCTCTGGATGGAAACCTTTCACAGATACTGACACCTTACATTCACTCTGCTTACTGGGACAAAGTTGTTTCTGTGTATTTTTAAATATCTGTAAATTTACCTCAGTGCTTCTTTTGAGCTTCACAGGTCACTAAGTAACTAAGTAAGTAAGTAACTATGGTGCCGTCCACCATGAGCAGGCTGCAGTCCTGGACTCATGGAAACATTAAGTGAAAGGCTGCAGCTCGTTCAGTCAGCATCTGTCCAAGCAGAAGGACACAAAGATCAGACACATCCTGTCCAGTGTTGCCTTCAGGGTGCGTCTGACAGAACAGAGACGCTGTTAGAGTCAGTACAGGCGTTTCACTTTACTCACATGAAGTCTGAACAGTCTGTCTGCTGCTCTGTCTCCCTCTGCAGGTTCAACACAACATGGCATTTCCAACCCATCGTCAGTGCACCGTTGAGATTGACAATAAGTCCTCTGAGTTCACCTTCTGTAACCCGCAGTGAGTCTGTTTTAGTTTCTCTCTATAAGAGGACTGATATCAGCTGCTAACAGCTGCATGTTTCCCTTTTCATAGAACAGTTTCCTCCTGTTGCCTGATGCCTGTGAAATGAAACTGATGTTTCTGACACACTGTCTGTCTCCTCAGGGTCTTTCTGACATACTGTCTGTCTCCTCATGGTCTTTCTGACATACTGTCTGTCTCCTCAGGGTCTTTCTGACATACTGTCTGTCTCCTCATGGTCTTTCTGACATACTGTCTGTCTCCTCAGGGTCTTTCTGACATACTGTCTGTCTCCTCAGGGTCTTTCTGACATACTGTCTGTCTCCTCAGGGTCTTTCTGACATACTGTCTGTCTCCTCAGGGTTTACACGTTCAGTGGAATCTATGAGAAGCCTTTGCCACCAACTCTCGCTCCCTCTGAATCTGGCAGCGTTCTGTTCATCAACACTCCTAACGGAGCACGTGGAGCTGTTGGAGTCCTCACTTATGATCTGCAGAATGAATCAAAGAGACGTGATGTAAAAATGGCCGTCATGTTCTCCGTTCCTTTTGACTACATGTGGTACTCTAACTGGTACGGAGTGGGAGTCTTTGAAACGAATACAAAGTGTGATAAGAGCCTTTTTCACGAGATGTATTACAGGGCAGAGAGAGGGTTTGTCAGAGGCAAAGCTAAAGATGGACAGACTTTGACTTACAGAGGTGAAGATGTTAATATCACTGTCACCATGTCCAACAGTTACACACCTGTCATCAAGGTGCAGGTGTTTTCAGGCTCTTCCAAGCACCAGTAATCCCAGTTGGCCCACTGAGACACAAAGTCTCTTCTTTATTTCATCCTGTGACTTTTCAGTCTCTGTTAGTTTCTCTTTATAAATCTGCTGTGATGCTGAGCTGTGTTTCCTTGTCCTGCTGCTGACTGTGTGTGATGATAATAAAGTGGAATCTGATCGACTAAATGTTTGTGTGATAAAACATCTTACGGCGAGACACTGCAGCGGTTTAGACCTTAGTAACGCTCCATACGAGCTGCACGCTCACTACTTTACACTGCAGACGGGAAGAAGCTGTTTTTGTGGCGAGAGGTTTTGGTCCTGATGGACCGCAGCCTCCTGCCAGAGGGGAGAGTCTGAAACAGTTTGTGTCCGGGGTGGGAGGAGTCAGCTGCCATCTTTCCTGCTCGCCTCAGAGTCCTGGAGGCGTACAGGTCCTGAAGAGGAGGAAGATTGCAGCCAATCACCTTCTCTGCAGAGCGAATGATGCCCTGCAGCCTCCTCTCATCCCTGGCGGTGGCAGCAGCGTACCAGATGGTGATGGAGGAGGTGAGGATGGACTCAGTGATGGCAGTGTAGAAGTGCACCATCATTGTCTTTGGCAAACTGAACTTCAGCTGCTGCAGGAAGTCCATCCTCTGCTGGGCCTTCTTGGTGAGGGAGGTGATGTTCAGCTCCCACTTGAGGTCCTGGGAGATGATGGTGCACAGGAAGCGAAAGGAGTCCACAAGACTTAAACTTTTCTATTTAACATTTTTACTATGTTGTCTTTTTATATTTGCCCTGTTGCTGTTATATTTTATGTAAAAAACTTTAAATGTCCTTGCTGTTAAAATGTGTTCTACAAATAAAGTTGCCTTAACGCCGGCAGGACTAGAAAGCAGGTGTATTAAAAATCTTTCTCAGTCCTAAAATGTGTCCTCTGAGGGGAATATGAATATGAGACAGGAGCTGAGAGTCAGGACAGAAAGGCTCACGCTCCCCTCAGTAGTTTAGACTTGCACAGCCAGAGGGCGCTAACGTGTTTTCACAGCTCTGGACTTCATGTCAGGCCTGGAACAGAGAAGAGAGGCCTGGAAATCAAGGAGCACCGGGACAAGGATGAAAAGTGGACAGACAGATCCAGCACAGACAGAGACCTCCTACCTTTGCTACAGTCTGCAGGTGAGCTCACAGTGGAAAATGGATGGACTGGTGAAACCACAGTGACTCCAGCCTGAGATGGTGCAGAAACTGCATGTAGGACACCAGGACACAGCCCTCATGTTGAATAAATTATTTGTTATATTAATCAAGTAATAAAAATATATTTAGAATATCCACAAATACATCAGTCATCAGATTGATGGACTGACTGAAATAATAACGGTTAGTGCAACATTTAACAGTGACAGTATAAAGTGACCAATGTTTTCCCGTCCACATGAACACAATCTGTGTTAATGAGTTCAGCATCATCAGGTAACAAACATCTCCCAAAGCTTTGAAATGGTTCAGTGTTCAGTCTGCTGCTTCTGTTTCTGGGAGTTTCAGATGTTCCATAAATATAAAAGTGACCATGTTTCAACCTTCAACAACTGATATCTAGTAGTTCAGACTATCCCACATGTTAGCTGGATATATTAGCTTCTTTAATGGATCCACATTAATGTTCATCTTTAGGATAAACTTTGACCCTTCATTAATGTTAAATACTTCTTCTTAAATCACTGACAGAGGGGTCCAGGTGCTGAGCTGCCCAAAAGTTACCCAACACAGGTGTAGTAAAAAAGAGATGTGGGAGGTTCTGATGAAACCACAGTTACATGCTGTGACTCGAGGTGCACAGGGGCTGACTTACATTGCAGGTGGGACAAAACTTGACTCGATGTTGTAACATCGGCCTATATTGTGTTTTTGTTGTTTTTATTCCTCTTTAGTTTTTATAATGTAATTTCATTGTTTATTAATTATATATTTTTATAGTTTAAATGTGAGTTTGTGCTCTGGCACCATGGCAACCTAAACATTCATCGCAACAGGCCTGAGAGAAAAAGAGAGAAATCTCTCATCTCATCTCATGGAAACAAGTTTCTGCCTCTACATATCAGAGTTTCCTCCTCACTAGAGGAAGAGGTGTCCAGGCAACAACTATCACAACAGAAAGGAAACTTTAATCCGCTGCAGCAAAGTCGCAGACATCAGCCCAAATGATGTGATGTACGTGATGTCACCGTCACATGGAAACGCTTCCGCCGGCTGCACGTACAGGTCCGTGTGTGGCGGTGGCGTCACGTACTGATCCTTGGGAAAATGTAGCGTGTGTGGAAGCTGCCGCGCTGCCAATAAAAGAGCTTTGATTTGATTCAGAAAACAGCGACGCTGCCACCAAGCTACTGAGAAATGTAGTTAAACTAGTAACGGCGCTGCTTGTAGCGACGCTGCTGCCCGACGCCGCTCGTACGGTGGCGTGTTGAAGCTGCTCGGTGGCAGCAGGGCTGAGACGACGATGCACCGGCTCTGTCTTGTTGCAGCAAAGACGGAGCGACTTTCTGCTCTTCAGTTTATTCCACGCACAGTCAAAGGCTTCACCAGGTTTGTCGTGTCGTCTCTTGGCAGCAATTATCTTATGTCGCAAATATTGTATCGCGCTGTTGCATCAAGCCACACTTTTGATTTTCTGCATGCCTTTCCATCCACGAGCCACGCCTCTGTGCGTAACCGGCGTGAGCTGGTGTTTACATCACCACAGCCAATTACAATCACTTCTAGATGTGGGCACATTGGCTCGTTAGCGTTAACAAGAACCTTTAGGTATCGAACTTTGGTACCCAAAGACAAGGCGTTTTTGATACTCATTGGTATTGAAGCAATTCAGTCGGGTGCCTAAAAGTAGAACTTCGATACCCAGCCCTAATTATAAACGCTGCTGTTAAACTTCTGTAACCTGGCTGATTCCGTTTGTTGGTGAACTGACGTTATTAATTTCTGGCTCACCAGTCAGCGTCACCACCTACAGTCCCTAAATGTTTCTCAGCAGAACTTACTACAGTACAGCTGTGGCACTAGCAGCATTATTGACATTATTTCTTAAGGAAGCTTAAGAAGGCCAAACTCTCACGCCAAGTTCTTGTCAGCTTTTCCAGAGGAGCAACAGAAAGCTTCCTGACTGGAAACATCACTAACATGGGACGTGCACGGCCCAGGACTCAGAAGGTCACTGGTACCCATCTCTTGAGCATCAGTGACATCGGTGAGGGGAGGAGCCTGCAGAGCCCAAAGGATCCTAAAGGACAGTACCCACCCCAGCCTCAGCCTGTTCACCCTGCTGCATGCTGGGAAGAGATATAGGAGTTTCTGCTGCTGCAGCACCAGACTGCAGAGCAGCTTTCCACAAAACTATCACACTCTTCAACTCTAATTCATCCTCAGCACTGCTCCACTGATCACAGTTACCATTTTACAAAGAAACGTACCTACCTACCGATATCTACCACACGGCTAAAGTCAGGAAACATTAAATACCTGAGTGTCAATATTTCCTCCAGGCTGTCAGAACTGACCTGGATAAACTACACGCCTCTACTTAAATCAATGGAGGATGACCTCGTTAGATGGACATCATGCTCCATATGACTCATGGGAAGAGTCGCCACCATAAAAATGATGGTGCTGCCTAAAATCAATTACCTGTGTTCAGTGTTACTAACCCAACCCTCTGCTGTGTGGTTCATGTCACTGGCCTCAAACATAACCCCCCATGAATCAGTTTAAAAACTCAGCAAAAAGCAAAAGATTGTGGTGGTTTAGAACTGCCAAATTATGTTCATCATCACTTCCTGTCTAACAGACTACAATATATCTCTGAATGGATCAATCAGAGCCCCCTGCACCACTCATGGATGGACATAGAACAAACATTCTGTGAGGAAATTTAAATTTCCCATATGCCATCATACCTGCTTTAAAAGCCTTAACAAGCACTTCCCTGGCAGCCTGTTGTGAATTTCTCAAAATGTCTTGGTCTTCACCTATCCCATGCAGACTTACTGTAATCTGGAACAATCCTGACATCCTGCCAAATAAGGAAACATTAAACACCCCATTGTTGCATGACAAAGGAAAGACACCCAGAGGATGTAATGCAAGGCAGTAACTTTATTCCTGGATCCAGTGGCACACGCAAGACACTTAACCCCTAGTTGCTCCAAAGGCGTGGAACCTGACATAAATAGCAATTGTAAGTTGCTTTGGATAAAAGCGTCAGCCAAATGTAAAGTAACAATATGGAATTAGCAATAATACATTTCTTGAATATCAACAGTTTGAATCCATAACTAAGGCAAGATTTAAGGATAACATGATGCACTTAGATCTACCGCCAATGATAACAGACGTTCTTAAACTCTTACCCACAAAACTATTATCAAAGACAAACATGTTAGTGTTGAAAACAGACGGTTCAGTCTCCCTCCCGTTCCCAAGTGGGAGACAGATCTATCCATTAGTCCAGATGAAAACTTCTGGACGCAGATATGTTTAATACTTTTAGAATGACCAAAAATCCCAATCTACAACTCATACAGTATGAAACTCCCCATAGAACACACTATACAGGACAAAGGATGTTCAGAATGGGTCTGATGCAGTCAAACATCTGCCGGATAACAGATAAGGTGACATATCTGTTACATGCATCATGCTATGTGACAATGTGCACCTGTAAGATACCCCGTCCCAGTTTCCCCAGTATCACTCTGCGTACTGGGGGACCTAAGTGACATTAGTATAGAGGCTGACACAATAATAAAAAACTAAAATAAAAAGTATAGAGGCTGACACAATAATAAAAAAACTAAAATAAAAAGTATAGAGGCTGACACAATAATAAAAAAACTAAAATAAAAAGTATAGAGGCTGACACAATAATAAAAAAACTAAAATAAAAAGTATAGAGGCTGACACAATAATAAAAAACTAAAATAAAAAGTATAGAGGCTGACACAATAATAAAAAACTAAAATAAAAAGTATAGAGGCTGACACAATAATAAAAAACTAAAATAAAAAGTATAGAGGCTGACACATCATACGTGCTTCTCAGTGCCCTATGCATCGCCAACATGCCTGCTGATATTGTGGGGGCGGTAAAAAAAAAATCTCCAATGACCAGCAGAGAGAGAGAGAGAGTGTGTGCTGACACTGTCAGCTACCCAATGAGGATTTTTATTTAATCTGAGCACAGATATTGACTCGTATGATACTCGTACTGGGCAAAAATGCTTTATCCATACCTCAACTCTATTTATTGCCAAGAAAGCACTAAGCTGAAAAACAGCCTTTTCAATGATTTTACTTAAAAATGGGAGATTTGATATGGGCCTGTAATTCCTCATTAGTGAACTGTCTAGATTGCTCTTTTTCAAGAGTGGCTTAATGACTGCAGTTTTCAGGGCCTGTGGGAAAAAACCTGAGAGGAGAGACATGTTGACAATTTGTAGTAAATCTGAGGCCATGCATTTAGACACCTTTTTGAAAAACCCTGTTGGCAGAATATCAAGGCAGCATGAGGAGGATTTCAGATGTTGTATTATGTCCTCCAGATTTTTATGGTTAATAGAATCAAATTGTCTCATGCTATATGAATTGTTTTTAAGTGGACACAGGGATAGGACATATCCTGTACCTGACATGGAGCCGCTGATTGCTTGTCTAATTGTTTGAATTTTGTCTGTGTAGAAGGAAGCAAATTCATTGCAGGCCCTGGTGGATAGAAGGTCAGAGGCTACAGACACAGGAGGGTTGGTTAGCCTGTCGACAGTAGCAAACAGGGCACGGCATTATTAGTGTATTTGGCGATGATGTCAGAGAAGAAGGACCGCCTTGCATTTCTCAGCTCTAAATTATAAATGCAAAGTCTCTCTTTATAGCTCCTCAGTAACAGAGAAGTCCTCCTCAACGCCTCTTGGACAGCTGCGCTGTATCGCTGGTGTCCGTGCTTTTATCAACAGCTAAAGAAAAAAGCCAGATAACTGAGTGTCTGAGTGAAAGTGCCTTCCTTCTGCATCAGTTTCTCTTCTTGGAAGAGCATTTTGGGACTGTTTGTCTATTTCTCATCTCCACTGTCAGAAAACTACCGTAGTTAAACGTGGTTGTGGAAACACAAGATCGACATGCATTGTGGGAGATGTAGTTTATGCTCTATGTACCATTTTAGGACAATCATGAATCTTTTAAGCCTT
>JALXJV020000007.1:1399168-1603436 GCA_024633595.2 Lepomis macrochirus
TGGTCGCCGCCAATTAGCGCTTAAAGACGGTGGTCGCCGCCACTACTTGGTCGGTGTGGTCGCTGCCACACTGGTCGGTGTGGTCGCGCCACTAGGGCTTAAAGACGGTGGTCGCTGCCACACTGGTCGGTGTGGTCGCTGCCACTAGGGCTTAAAGACGGTGGTCGCTGCCACACTGGTCGGTGTGGTCGCTGCCACTAGGGGCTCTAAAGACGGTGGTCGCTGCCACACTGGTCGGTGTGGTCGCTGCCACACTGGTCGGTGTGGTCGCTGCCACTAGGGGCTCTAAAGACGGTGGTCGCGCCACAACTGGTCGGTGTGGTCGCTGCCACACTGGTCGTGTGGTCTGCCACTAGAGCTTAAAGACGGTGGTCGCTGCCACACTGGTCGGTGTGGTCGCTGCCACTAGGGGCGCTAAAGACGGTGGTCGCTGCCACACTGGTCGGTGTGGTCGCTGCCACTAGGGCGTAAAGACGGTGGTCGCTGCCACACTGGTCGGTGTGGTCGCTGCCACTAGAGCTTAAAGACGGTGGTCACTGCCACACTGGTCGGTGTGGTCGCTGCCACTAGAGGCTGAAGACCGAAGCCCCTGACTGCAGTGTGCAGATCGGGCGGGCTCAACGTGGTCAATCGTGGGCGGGGTCAAACGTTTGACCCCGCCCACACCGAAGCACTGCCCTTTCAAGAAGCACGAAGCCCCGCCTCCTTCGCCTTCACTTGAGATTTACGCTCGTGGAAATGGATGGAAATTAGCCTGTTGAACTAACTCTGGCTCATTTACAGTACAGCTGTTAATTAATGAGCACTGTCCCTGTCAAAACAAATTAAATTAAATAATTAAAAAAGGTGTCTTAATAGCATCAATTGTGTTACGATTTTTAAGTAAAATTATGTCGTATGTCACCAACTGATCTCTTGATTCAGCCTGTTCTCATGCTTTTGCGTCACATATACACGCTTTGGGAAAGCCGTGGTCTATAGTACACAAAACGGCGCATTTTGCGTGTATAGTTTACGCTCCAGGTACGCAGTGTATGAGACGCATCCCGCAGCGTGTGTATTTGACGCTCGGTGACCGGATGTGCAAGCAGTGCTTCCGGTCGCTAACTAGCTAGGTAGCTAGCGATGTTTTTATTTAAGGAATTGACAGCCTCCCGAGGCAATTTCCCTAACCTCAACCATGACATTAGTTAGTGCCTAAACCTAAGTCAGTAAATATATGCATGTCGACCGGCTAACCCTACCTGCTAGCACGTGCACAGCTGTAGGGTCCTTTGTGCTGCAACGCTATTGTACACGTTTTTACACGTTTGACCCCGCCCACATTGACCCACGTTGAGCCCCGCCCCGATCTGCACACTGCAGTCAGGGGTACTTGCTAAAGACGGTGGTCGCTGCCACAGTGGTCGGTGTGGTCGCTGCCACTAGGGGCTCTAAAGACGGTGGTCACTGCCACACTGGTCGGTGTGGTCGCTGCCACTAGGGGCACTAAAGACGGTGGTTGCTGCCACAGTGGTCGGTGTGGTCGCTGCCACTAGGAGCTTAAAGGCGGTGGTCACTGCCACACTGGTCGGTGTGGTCGCTGCCACTAGAGCTAAAGGCGGTGGTCGCTGCCACACTGGTCGGTGTGGTCGCTGCCACTAGGGACGCTTAAAGACGGTGGTCGCTGCCACACTGGTCGGTGTGGTCGGCTGCCACTAGGGACGCTAAAGATAGTGGTCGCTGCCACACTGGTCGGTGTGGTCGCTGCCACTAGGGCGTTAAAGATAGTGGTCGCTGCCACACTGACCACTGGATGCAGTTGGTTATATCTACTGTAATACATCTTTATCATAAGTCTTTGTTAATATATTATCGATTATATATTATCTCTTATTGTCTACTCTACTCTTATTGTTGCACTATATATTGCAGTTTGTGTGGTTATACCTACAGTAATAACCTACATCTGTCTATCTTTAGTCCTTGCCTATAACAAGGCCTGTGTTATCACCTGTGAATGAAAGTGTGTACATATTTCTGTATCACAATACGTTGTAAAATACACTATATTATGTATTATTGATGCACTGTAGGCCTACAGTATATTGCAGTTTGTGTGGTTAACCTATAGTAATATATCTCTCTATCTTTGGTTCTTGCCTTCAAGAAGGAGGCCAGTGTTGTCACCTGTTAAGGAAAGTCGCGGTGACCACTTGTTGGTTGAATCCAAGCCAGACTGATTTTAACAATAAGAATATAGATAATCAAAAATTAGTAGGCTATATTTAACAAAGTATTACGATCTAGATATAATTGTTACTGTAGATAGGCTATAACCACACAAACCCCAATATATAGTACAACAATAAGAGTAGGCATAATCGCTAACATAGTATATTTAACAAAGACTTATGATAAAGATGTATTACAGTAGATATAACGAACTGCAACCAATGGTCAGTGTGGCAGCGACCACCGTCTTTAACGCCCCCTAGTGGCATGTAAGCCATGTAGATTCGACCGATGCAGTAAAATGCAACCAACCAATGGGCAGAAGTTGACCCCTTAAGACACAGCCCCTCCTCATTTGCATAATGAGGCACAAATGCATACAGAAATGTAAAAACGACAGGCAGAAATAAATAGCATTGAAGAAATAAATAGGGTAAAAAAATACAAAGGAAGAATAAAACAGACAAAAATATTATAACATGCACATAAATAAATACTTAAAAAAAATAAGTAATTAATAAATAAAGTTGAAGATTATAACGGACAATAAATAAATAAGGTAATTATTACAAAGGTAAATAAATAAAGAAGCTAATTAAAAGAGATATATACATTTATGTCTCACTGTATAATTTAATTTCTACCTACATTTATTTGTTTATTGTATTTTTTGGGGCAATTAATTGTATGCTTATTTATTTATTGAGCATTTATGTATTTCTGTATTTTTTTTAAATATGATAGAGCTGGTCCTCCATTAATGAAGGGTCAAAGTTCATCCTAAAGATGAACATTAATGTGGATCCATTAAAGAAGCTAATATATCCAGCTAACATGTGGGACCGTCTGAACTACTAGATATCAGTTGTTGAAGGTTGAAACATGGTCACTTTTATATTTATGGAACATCTCAAACTCCCAGAAACAGAAGCAGCAGACTGAACACTGAACCATTTCAAAGCTTTGGGAGATGTTTGTTACCTGATGATGCTGAACTCATTAACACAGATTGTGTTCTCAACTTGAGTAGGGTCAAGTGAGGACTTTTTGAGCAAGGGTGTAACCTGAGCCCTTTTGAAGGTGGTCGGGAAGGTTCCTGAAGCCAGAGAAGTGTTTATCACGTGAGTGATTGCCGGGACCACAGTAGGAGATATGGCTTGGAGGAGATTTGTGGGAATTGAGTCCAGCGGGCATGTAGTTGGACGGCTACGAGCCAAGAGTTCTGATACTTCACTCTCTGAGAGAGGAGTGAGCGAGGAGAGGGCCGAGGAAAAGATGTAGTAGGACTGCTACATTGGTTGAGTTTGAATGTTTCAGAGAATTGTCTAGTTATAGCCTCCACTTTGCCTGTGAAGAAGGCAGCAAAGGTATCAGCAGACAAGTTTGTGGGTGGTGGAGGGGGAGGCGGATTTAATAGAGCTTTAAAGGTGGAAAATAATTTCCTTGAGTCAGTGGCACTGCTAATTCTGTTGTTATAGAACGCAGTTTTGGCAGCACTGGTGCGTGTCGAGAAGGAGGATAGGAGTAATTGGTAGCCCTTAAGGTCAGTAGGGTCTTTGGTTTTTCGCCATTTTCTTTCAGCAGCTCTGAGATCAGTACGTAGCCCCAGGATGGTATCCGTTAGCCACGGGTGGGACTGGTTTGGGCGAGCAGGCTTGGTGGATAGAGGACACAGGCTATCTATACATCTCTGTCAGGTTCACCTGTTTTTACTACACCTGTGTTGGGTAACTTTTGGGCAGCTCAGCACCTGGACCCCTCTGTCAGTGATTTAAGAAGAAGTATTTAACATTAATGAAGGGTCAAAGTTTATCCTAAAGATGAACATTAATGTGGATCCATTAAAGAAGCTAATATATCCAGCTAACATGTGGGATAGTCTGAACTACTAGATATCAGTTGTTGAAGGTTGAAACATGGTCACTTTTATATTTATGGAACATCTCAAACTCCCAGAAACAGAAGCAGCAGACTGAACACTGAACCATTTCAAAGCTTTGGGAGATGTTTGTTACCTGATGATGCTGAACTCATTGACACAGATTGTGTTCATGTGGACGGGAAAACATTGGTCACTTTATACTGTCACTGTTAAATGTTGCACTAACCATTATTATTTCAGTCAGTCCATCAGTCTGATGACTGATGTATTTGTGGATATTCTAAATATATTTTTATTACTTGATTAATATAACAAATAATTTATTCAACATGAGGGGCTGTGTCCTGGTGTCCTACATGCAGTTTCTGCACCATCTCAGGCTGGAGTCACTGTGGTTTCACCAGTCCATCCATTTTCCACTGTGAGCTCACCTGCAGACTGTAGCAAAGGTAGGAGGTCTCTGTCTGTGCTGGATCTGTCTGTCCACTTTTCATCCTTGTCCCGGTGCTCCTTGATTTCCAGGCCTCTCTTCTCTGTTCCAGGCCTGACATGAAGTCCAGAGCTGTGAAAACACGTTAAGCCCTCTGGCTGTGCAAGTCTAAACTACTGAGGGGAGCGTGAGCCTTTCTGTCCTGACTCTCAGCTCCTGTCTCATATTCATATTCCCCTCAGAGGACACGTTTTAGGACTGAGAAAGATTTTTAATACACCTGCTTTCTAGTCCTGCCGGCGTTAAGGCAACTTTATTTGTAGAACACATTTTAACAGCAAGGACATTTAAAGTTTTTTACATAAAATATAACAGCAACAGGGCAAATATAAAAAAGACAACATAGTAAAAATGTTAAATAGAAAAGTTTAAGTCTTGTGGACTCCTTTCGCTTCCTGTGCACCATCATCTCCCAGGACCTCAAGTGGGAGCTGAACATCACCTCCCTCACCAAGAAGGCCCAGCAGAGGATGGACTTCCTGCAGCAGCTGAAGTTCAGTTTGCCAAAGACAATGATGGTGCACTTCTACACTGCCATCACTGAGTCCATCCTCACCTCCTCCATCACCATCTGGTACGCTGCTGCCACCGCCAGGGATGAGAGGAGACTGCAGGGCATCATTCGCTCTGCAGAGAAGGTGATTGGCTGCAATCTTCCTCCTCTTCAGGACCTGTACGCCTCCAGGACTCTGAGGCGAGCAGGAAAGATGGCAGCTGACTCCTCCCACCCCGGACACAAACTGTTTCAGACTCTCCCCTCTGGCAGGAGGCTGCGGTCCATCAGGACCAAAACCTCTCGCCACAAAAACAGCTTCTTCCCGTCTGCAGTGTAAAGTAGTGAGCGTGCAGCTCGTATGGAGCGTTACTAAGGTCTAAACCGCTGCAGTGTCTCGCCGTAAGATGTTTTATCACACAAACATTTAGTCGATCAGATTCCACTTTATTATCATCACACACAGTCAGCAGCAGGACAAGGAAACACAGCTCAGCATCACAGCAGATTTATAAAGAGAAACTAACAGAGACTGAAAAGTGACCTGATGAAATAAAGAAGAGACTTTGTGTCTCAGTGGGCCAACTGGGATTACTGGTGCTTGGAAGAGCCTGAAAACACCTGCACCTTGATGACAGGTGTGTAACTGTTGGACATGGTGACAGTGATATTAACATCTTCACCTCTGTAAGTCAAAGTCTGTCCATCTTTAGCTTTGCCTCTGACAAACCCTCTCTCTGCCCTGTAATACATCTCGTGAAAAGGCTCTTATCACACTTTGTATTCGTTTCAAAGACTCCCACTCGCACTCAGTTAGAGTACCACATGTAGTCAAAAGGAACGGAGAACATGACGGCCATTTTTACATCACGTCTCTTTGATTCATTCTGCAGATCATAAGTGAGGACTCCAACAGCTCCACGTGCTCCGTTAGGAGTGTTGATGAACAGAACGCTGCCAGATTCAGAGGGAGCGAGAGTTGGTGGCAAAGGCTTCTCATAGATTCCACTGAACGTGTAAACCCTGAGGAGACAGACAGTATGTCAGAAAGACCCTGAGGAGACAGACAGTATGTCAGAAAGACCCTGAGGAGACAGACAGTATGTCAGAAAGACCCTGAGGAGACAGACAGTATGTCAGAAAGACCCTGAGGAGACAGACAGAGTCGAAAGACCCTGAGGAACAGACAGTATGTCACTGAGGAACATCAGTTTCATTTCACAGGCATCAGGCAACAGGAGGAAACTGTTCTATGAAAAGGGAAACATGCAGCTGTTAGCAGCTGATATCAGTCCTCTTATAGAGAGAAACTAAAACAGACTCACTGCGGGTTACAGAAGGTGAACTCAGAGGACTTATTGTCCATCTCAACGGTGCACTGACGATGGGTTGGAAATGCCATGTTGTGTTGAACCTGCAGAGGGAGACAGAGCAGCAGACAGACTGTTCAGACTTCATGTGAGTAAAGTGAAACGCCTGTACTGACTCTAACAGCGTCTCTGTTCTGTCAGACGCACCCTGAAGGCAACACTGGACAGGATGTGTCTGATCTTTGTGTCCTTCTGCTTGGACAGATGCTGACTGAACGAGCTGCAGCCTTTCACTTAATGTTTCCATGAGTCCAGGACTGCAGCCTGCTCATGGTGGACGGCACCAGCCACACTGGCTGCTACTTACTTAGTTAGTTACTTAGTTACTTAGTTACTTAGTTACTTAGTTACTTAGTGACCTGTGAAGCTCAAACGAAGCACTGAGGTAAATGTACAGATATTTAAAAATACACAGAAACAACTTTGTCCCAGTAAGCAGAGTGAATGTAAGGTGTCAGTATCTGTGAAAGGTTTCCATCCAGAGCTGAGTGCAGCAGCAGGAAGGAGGAGGATCAGGGCTGAACTGATGAAGATGAAGCCCATGAGTCCGTCCCTGCTGCTGGACAGCCTCTCAGTGAGGAGAACGTCCTACCTGCTGTGGAGCCTCAGAGTCTCTTGTTGATCTTCTTCAGGGATCCGACTGAGACCAGGACCAGGACCGAAGCTGTGAAGTGACCCTGATGCTGTCTGCTGCTCTGATTTTATTGGCTGTCCAAAGTGAAACTACTGTGATCCTGAAAGCCTGGACGCGCCCACATTTCCCAGAAACAGAAACTCATCCATTAGAAGGATGACGACGTGTTTTTAGAAGCTGAACAAGCAGCAACATCAAGTCATTTCCATCACTGCCAGTATCGACAGTATGAAGAACATGAAAGATAAACACATGTTAAAACAGCGAGTGAATAAATCAGGAGTCTGAAGATAAAACAATAAAAATATGCAGATAAAGATTCATTTATTGATCGCCTGAAGAAACGAGCATGATGTCACATTAATTAAGACCTGTCCCCTTTCAAACTGTGGTCGATTTAATATCACAGAGATGGGACTGTGCACGCATCGCGGAACCTTCGACCGTCAGAGGTGGAGGGACCAGAAGGAGCCATACAGGTCCACAGACCGTCTCACATCTGATGGGGGGGGGTTCATCTAATAACCTTTGAACTGAGACGACTGCTGACGTTGAAGCTGGGAACTGATTGGCCACAGGATGATGAGAGATTCATGACCAGGACGACGCAGACTGAAGCCCTCTGCTGCAGAATCCGAACCATGGACATGAGTAAGAGCAGGAGGAGGGGAGTCAGCCAGCTGATACCTCTGTTACCTCAGAGATATATAATAAATATACATGACAGACTGACGAACCACCAAATACCGGTGATAATGCTGTTCCATCCTGGGAGCCTCATTTGAGAAACAGCTTCCTGGATGGCATGAAAGCCGATCCCGCCTCTATGACTGAGCGAACCTGAAGTCTCCTAGAAGCATTTTCAGAGAGAAGATCCTTTCTGACGGAGCGAGGAGAAGAAGTGAGAAATGAGCCAGTGATCTGCATGAAGCCACACCATGTTCCAGGGTCAGGTTTGGACCCAGATGAGGACAGTCTGGTATGTGGGGCTGCTTTGCAGAACTTTAAGGGCAACGCTGGACTCCTACCTGCAGGAGAGAATCCTGGCATGCAAACATTATTCAGCTAATATCTTAGTGACAAGTAAACCGAGTTTTAAATTAAAGAAAAGGGGGGGGCGGGGCGCAAACTCCAGGGATGCAGCCATACTGGTTTTATAAAGACGGCCTCTTCAGGGGCTGAGGAATAATGTCAGAAACGTGTCGAGGTCCCTGACGGGTCTTTATCAGCTGTGATGATCAGTCAGCAGGATATTCAGGATGCAGAGTTATCATGCTGCAGCAGTCGTTCCTCTGGTTCTTGAAGGTCTGTAAGAGCCTTTGCTGCACCATGGGGGGCCTTTCTTTCAAAGGTGAGATCCGTGTGACTTCACCTCAAGGACAACATGTAGGATTTTTCACCATTCACAGGTTAACAACGAGGAGCATCAGCAGCACCGTGTGTGTGGCAGTCCATGTCATGAGGTCAGGTCATTGAGTTTCCCTGCACAGTGTCGTGAGCTTGAGCCCCTGCTGGGACATGAAGCGCGCGAAGCAGAGACGGGCAGAACAGCAGTGGGACTCAGTAGTGTGGCCTCCGTTATCACAGACCTGTGCCACAGGTAGCGTTGGTCTGGTTCCAGCCTTGTCTGTTGCCACATTGCAAGGGCAGCTTTGCATCTCCAGCTTTGACTTTAGCCAGAAGCTCCCTGAGCACTGACATCGTCTCACTGAGCAGCAGGAACAGAACAATTATCATCCAAAATAACTACTAAAAACATCACGGGCGGGAGCTAGCAAGCAACGTTAGCTCAACATACAAGCAAAAGTGCTACTTATCAATAAAGTTACTATTTCTGCAGGTACGAGTCAGTAACTTTCATATTCACTGTCTAAGTGTGCCTCCAATGTAAAGACCATAAGGATAAAAACAACAATGAAGGTCTGTGCGCTGAAGCCTGTCAGAACAAACGAGTATAAACAGTCAGAACAGGAAGTCACGCAGAGTCACGTTAGCTCGCCGGCTAACGGCGACACATTGTCCTTGATTAAGCTCAATTTTCTGATCAAGTTTGTCTAAAGTTCCCAGAAGTTAAAGAAAACAACAAAGAACTGCGACCTGAAGCTCAGCCAGGATAGAAACACTTGAGTCAATGAAGATGCTAAGCTAACAAACTGTTCAAGCCTCAGAAGCAGCAGCTGCTGATTAAACAGATTGTTTAAAGGTTCTATATGTAGTTTTTCTACTAAAATGAATCCTTTTTTTATTGCCTGTGTGTGAAGCGGTTGTAATCTGACATTAAAATGATCCACATGCTGGGTTTGGCTATTAACTCTGAAGGCAGGTATTTCTATTCGACTGACACGTGCATGCGAACACGGAACAACTCGGCAGGGCTTTTGAATCATGGAGAAACCTCCGCTTTGTTTTGGGAATAAAAAACAGACCCGGATTTGGCTTTCATCCTGTTGGAGAGCTAAGCCAGGTGGCGCATTAGTTATGTCAGACCTTACAAGTGAGCACCGGACCTTAATATGTCACTCAGCAAATGTATTAATTACAACCACTAATCAACATACTGTCTATTCAATTCAATTTTATTTATATAGTGACAATTCACAACAAAAGTATTTCTTTTTCTGGCAGCATTACTACTAGTACTAGTTCTAGTATTGCCCATTTAACCCTATTTTGAAATAATATGTAATGTTGAGATATCTGAGAGGGGAGTCTGGGGCTCCTCCCCCAGATGTTTTTCAGCATTAAACACTTAATTTTCTGACGCCTGAAGAAATATTCTACACCAATTTATGGTGGAAATTATTTTATATAAATTTTATTTATATAAAAGGAAACACAAAATTCAGCTGGCAGGTGACAATTCAAAATATAAAAAATATAAAAAATATAATGCAGTATCAGCAGCTTGTTTATTTAGCTTAAGTTTCATTTTTGGACAGTGCACATACCTTTCTTCTGTGTTTGCACTGCATGTTTTCTTATTATTCTTGACAAATAATTTTAAAAAGTGTGTATATATATAGTAAGCTTGGCAGAGAGGCTGGAGGTCTGTCAGTTTGTGTGAAAATGGTTTACTTGTTTAGTCAGTATGGATAATAGATAAAAAGTCAGTGTTGTGGTGCTCATAGAAAATACTGTCTGATGTCTGTAAGTTGACCCTGAGGCTGAGGTCCTACAGTCTGACAGCCAGTCTGCCAGTGTAGTGAGTATAAGCACATCCACAGGTGAAGACTTCCTGCTGTGCTGACTGTTATGTGTTTTACTGTCAGATGTCTGAACTGCACACAGTTGAAAAAAATAACAAAATAAAAAACAGACTTAGATATGGAGATAAAAAGAAGCTCTGAGGACATTGGAAATCCAGCAACTACAAAGAGAAGTGATTTAGTGAACTAGAAGTAGACTGTAAGCCAAACTGTAGCACAGTGTTTTCCTCTAATCATTGTTTTCTCTCCCAAGCAAAAAAAACTACAACCAGCTGGATCATCTGACAGGCTGATGTTACCAGCTTGCCATCATTTATTTCTCAGACTGTGAGGTTGCTAGGAACTTCACTAGCTAAGTCTGAGGTAAAATAAGCGCTAGACAGCTAGCTTGCCATGCGAGCATGTGTAAGCTTATTGCCTCTGAAATTTACCTCAGACTTTCTGCCAGTGAAGTTTCTAGGTGGCTAAAGGTGCTTAAAAGTGTCTAAATTACAGAAGCTACAGAGGGGTAAGATGTCCCCGGGGGCAACTGTTCCCTGTGATGCCAACACATATCTCTACACTTGGTAGTGGTCTGCCTGTTGTCTTCCTGCCGGTGTTGCTGTCCTCACTGATTGTCTAGTGGTTCCACCTGTGCGTCATTAGCTTCTCCCCTCCTCTTGTATTTAAGTGGTGTTGCTCCCTTCACTCAGTGCTGCTTCACTGTTGGTTTCACTCCAGACTCTCCTGCTGATTATATTAGACTGTCTTCACTTCGTGCCTCATGTTTCTTGTCTTTGGATTTTCCCCTTGTTCTCATCTGGTTGTTTCTGGTTTCCTTGTTAGCTAATAAATCACCTTATCCTCACCAGATCCACTCCAGTCTCTGCATTTGGGCCCTAAACCCCTGATCTTCCCTGTAGCCTCCCAGCTAAACACAACAGAGACACAACTGATCAACACTGGAATAAGAAGCTATGAACTTCTGATTAAATAAGACAAATAACAGTAAAGTCTCCTACTACAGTCAGTCCAACATAATATAAGAGTAACAAACACACTGATATAGGACAAATAGTTCTTTTGTTACTTCACACCTTTTAATAATTATTTGATAACTCATTTGTTGAAGAGCATTTGTTTCTCTCCATGTTTTGTTTTAAGGTAAAAGGAGGAAAATAATCTGAAGGAAACATTTTTTGAAATAAAACTCTCCCTCTGTGTCACTATAAGGCTAATATGTCAAGAGCTTCTTTGACATTGCCTCTGCCTGCATTAGTGTGCAGATACTTCCTGTTGAGCTTCTTTGAGAGCGGCCATATCCGCTCTTCATTTCCTGTAGAAACAAAGTCTGTTTTTACTGTGAGGATTATTTCTCAGCTTCCTCTGCTCAAATCACTGCGTTCTTGGCTGTCAAGCTTCACTTTGGATGTCGTGTCGACAAAACATGTCAGGATCAGATACAAGAACAGGCGGGTTCAGTTCTCGAAATGTACTGAATAGAAAGCAAGCACACGCATTGAGAGTGTCTGAGTCCACGCTAATCCAAAAGCTGAGGTGAACTCCAGATAATCCAAATGGTGAGAGAGAAGAGAACCATGAAGAAACCAAAATATAAAGGCCACAAATATCCAGGCAGGAACACAGTCGACCGTACGAAGGGAGTTCAACCTACTCAGGTCGACGTAACTCTGACTGCGACACTGGAGTTAAACTACGACGGTGGATCAGATGTTGGTTTGCTGAGTCGCGCTAACTTAACTGGAGTTGGTGCGCCGCTCACATAAAGGGGCATGTTTGGCCGCAGGTGAAGTTTGGTTTCAACGTGCATTTCCCAGAAGAAAGCACGTTGATAGTGTCGGATATCAGCTGTTTAAAGACACGCTAACGCCAAATGTAATATCGTGAGCGGCCGACAGAGCCTGGGAGGCTCTTTGGCCGTCGGAGTAAATTTGTTATCTTAAGTGATCCTATTGTAGGCTTATTCTCCATAATGTATTTTATGGACTAGTCTTTATGTGTAATGTCATTAAGGCTTAAAGGTATAGTTGCACATAGGCTCCATTGTTATAAAAAAATGGAGCCAGGGCAGAGGGGGAAAGAATTTCCAGGATTAATGTGGTGGATTTAGAGAAACTAATAATCACAAATCTACAAGGTAAAAACTTGAATAAATTCTGACTTTGTATTCAAACATTTATGAGAGAAACTCTCTGAAAAATAGTGTTTTTTTTTCAAGGTGTGTATTAATACTTGTCTTCAGTAACAGATGGTCAGATGGTCTGTAGTCCACGTGCAGGGTCACCTCGAAGTTAACCACTTAACAAAACCTGCTCAGAGCAGTTTAGAGATGCAGCGTAAATTGCCATGGCAACAAACCTCAGTAACACCTGTCCACCATTCGTAGTACGGGATAATCGGGACGTTACACCTGAAGTTACCTGGATAAGATCTTTGTAGTGCAGGCCTCTGGTTGACGGAGCAACAACACGCTACAATGTGCCGACACAGACGGACCTGAACACAGGGCCGAGCGAGGAGAGAGAGACACCAGGTGTGACACATGAAGGAATTAAGCCAACGAGGGACAGGCAGACAGAAACCAAGTATGAGGCCACGCCCACACGAAGCCGGTGCGCTCCCTATCCGATATTTTTTTTCAATCCGCCTCAAGAAATATCTGCGCATTACACGAAACCACTGAAACCGACTGAAAACGGTGTAGCATATATGCCAGACCAGTATGGGCGCTGTAATTCTGCCACAGAGATACACTATACACGGAGAAGAAGACTTTGAGCATGCGCAGAACCTTGCGCTTTACGCGGAGACGCAGCCGATACATGCGATGTGATGACATCATCGCTTCACAATATATACGGATTGGCTGTACACACGAAACCGCAAGGGTGTCGCTTTCAGATATATCCACTTTGGGACCCGGTTTCAAAAAATAGCGGTTTCACTCTCCCAAAACGCCGGATCCGTGGTGGACGAGACCAATACAATAAAAAAATTTATCTGTATACAGCTTAAACGCTGCCTTTGTGTGGACGGGCCCTGAGTCAAACACCAGATACCAGATCAGACTCTAGAATAAATCTCTCAAACAGACAGACCAACCAGATCAAGACAGGGATCAAACCAGGGAACAGGGTGCTAAACTCAGAGCAGGCAGACCCAAATAATCAAAGTACGGACTGAAGTGGTACAAAACGAGCACGATTGTGCTGCAGAAGGTCCCTTGTCTTTGGAAGGACTCAATAATTGTTCCTGTACCCAAGATTCAAAGCCTTCAGACCCTTGATGACTTCAGACCAGCGGCACTCACATCTCTTGTCACGAGAGCTTTTGAAAGGCTAGTGAAGGATGCACTTTGGACCCTGGACAGGATCAGTTAGACCCTCTCCAGTTCGCCTACAGGTCGGGCAGAGGGTGGACGACGCAACAAGGACGCTTTTAAACATGGTTTTAAACATCTTGAGGGGGCCAAG
The DNA here is from genome assembly GCA_024633595.2 of Lepomis macrochirus. Classification (NCBI taxonomy): domain Eukaryota; kingdom Metazoa; phylum Chordata; class Actinopteri; order Centrarchiformes; family Centrarchidae; genus Lepomis; species Lepomis macrochirus. The sequence goes on from JALXJV020000007.1 coordinate 1,412,931, forward strand.
TCCCCGGTCCGTCTGCTATTTGACTTCTCTGCTGTTCACTGCATTCAGCCCCGTGTTTCAGCAGACAGGTTGAAGAACATTCGTTACACTGATACTGGACTGATCTGCTGGCTGTTTTATCAGATGCCCTTTTGTGACGGCCCTCTGTCGGAGTGATACCTCACTATTGATAAAAATCTTTGTTCTGTTGAGGTGATTGCTGATCGGGTGCACCTGGGACCTGTGAGCCAGCGGAGGTAAAGCTCCACTTGGTCAATCTGCTCTTTTTGACTGCCACATCTTGCTTTGAGTTATTTATGTTAGAGAAACACCTTGCACATGGAAATAGTTTTGTTTAGTTCCCTCTTTTGTCATGACCCTTGAGCCAGGTTGTGACAGGTTTACTGGTTCCCCCCAGGCCTGCGTCCTCTCCCCTCTTGTTGGTTTTATACACAAATGACTGCCAAAGCCATCATGAATTAAATGTACAGATGATTCTGTCATTGTCTCCTCAGCAGTGACCCCGAACACGGTCCTGTAGTGAATGATTTTATTGATTGGTGTAAATCCTCCTCTTTAAACATTAATGTGGCAAAACAAAAGATGAGCCTCGCCTTCAGAAGAAATCCCTCGGTCATTTCCCTGTTGTAACGGACAATCAGCCAGCTGAATTATGCATGCTGTCCCAGAAATGCATGCACCTCGCGGCTGGTAACGCTCATTTATGCTGAGAAAGAGGTGGATGCAAATCTCTGCAGGTAGCCTACATCATCTGTTTTGCCCAATTGTGCATGCACCTGTTAAGGTCCTTTTCAGACACTTTGCTGTGCTTGTTGATCAAAAGGAAATCTGTAGGGTAGCTTACTGTCGATAGTTTATCAATTGATGGGGACGTAAACAGACACTCGAGGCTCGGAACCACCCGCAAGTCATTGGAGCCCGTTATTTAAAAAACACGCATGTCCACCTTCGCTCACAACAATCCGCGCATGTCCATTTAAAATATTAAACAGTTAAATGATGACCGTGTAGAGATAGTGTCACATATGGTGGTAAATGTGAGTAATAAATGGGGTTTATGTTTATTTTGTAACATTTGTTTATGAGAAGAAAAAAAGATACGTGGTTTCCATCGGACAGCGACGATATGGTCAGATACTTAAGGAAGGCGAGAGCCATACTGGCTGATCCCAGTCCTCCCTTGTGGGGTGTATTTATGCCGCTGCCATCCGGGCGCAGATACAGTCTGCAGCCATGCAGAACGAACAGATTAAAAAGGTCACTCATCCCACCTGTTATCCCCATTGTTGATGATAACCTGTAACTTCACCTTAAATGTTGTACTGTGGTTGGTTGTTAATTTGTTGTTGTCTGAAACATGTATTTGTTACTGCTGTAATCCAAATTGCCCCTCAGGGATAATAAAGTAACCTTAAACCTTGTAGATGAAACAGTGCGAACACCTGCTGACGTCACATCATTAGGCTGTAATATCAACATCACTGAGCTGCAGCCTAACAGCAGAGCCCACTGTGTGTCTGCACCTGTAATTCCAACAGTATCGTCCTGTGATGCAGTTGGAGGCCACATTTGACATAACTTCAGCCTAATACATGTCAAGATTAGCGAAGCCAGATCTGTTTGCTCTGCTGGATCAGAGCTCGTGTGTCTGCATCTCTTATTTTATGCAATTGTATTGAGTCACAGAAGAAGAAGACATCAAACTTTAGCTTCAATACAAGTATTTTTAGCCAGCAGGTCTCTTTGGATTTCTTATAGAGCAGTTTGTAGAACTTTGGTTGTGTTTAGGGTTTAAGTGTCATTTTGGTATAAATTACTTTAATAAACTCTTTAAAACTAATGAAACAATCTGGACCTCCCTCATTTCTAAGCCCTGGTTACGGCCCTGGATGTTCTAGTGACAGACTTCAGCACAGATTACAACACCTGCTAGATATTAATGTGACCAACTGCATCAGGCCTGTTCAAAGCTTCCAATATAAAACACATTTATTAGATAAGATAAAACTTCTGGAAACTTGTGTTTGGCTTCAGCAGGTTCATTAAAAACATCTCAAATACAAAACACAGGACACAAACGACCGACTCATCTGAGCACAAAGCAATAAGAGCTTCAAGTAGACCAGCTTGTCAAATGCTAAGGGCCGGGGTTGTTACTGTCCAAAAGTAGAGGTCCTTGCAGTGAATTTCTGACTGGGTGAGTAGAAGCTCACCAGCATCCAGCATGTTTGCTGTTTTTCTACAACTGCTCCTCTTTTCCACCCTTGTTTCCAAACCAATAAATCACAGCCAGCAGTCAGAGAGCCGCACGAGTTTCACCGACGTCGCCTGAGATCGAACGTCTGAGTATGGTGATGGGGGGGGGGGCTCCTCCTGAAGTCCACGATCATCTCCACAGTTTTGAGCATGTTAAGCTCCAGGTTGTTCTGACCCCCCAGAGAGCCAGCTGATCAACCTCCCGTCTGTAGGCCGACTCCTCACCGTCCCTGATGAGGCCGATGAACTTCAGGAGTTTGACTGATGGGTCTCCTGAGGTGCAGTTGTTGGTGTAGAGGGAGAAGAGCAGTGTGGAGAGCACTCATCCCTGGGGGGCGCCGGTGCTGATAGTCCGGGTGCTGGATTTGATGTTCCCCAGCCTCACCTGCTGACTCCTGTCAGTCAGGAAGTCTGTGATCCACTGACAGGAACCAGAAACAAAAAGCAATAAATAAAACAGCTTAAAAAAAAATCACTATCTGCAATTTGTGGACCAGAGCCAGGAAGGTGTGTGTGGTTAACTTGAGTTTTTGGTGTTTCTGTAAAAGTTCTGGCTGCTGAGAACAGCATTCATCTACAAATGAATCAGGAGTGTTTAGTGGAAAGGTATCAGTCTGGAAAAGGTTCAGTTTAATCCAGTCTGAAGGTTTTTGTGAACATGTTTGCATCCAATCAGGTGTAATCCCTCTGAAAGGGAGGATCCTTATCACACAAATAATCTGGACATCATGTCCGTCACAAGAAACACTGATAGTTACCTTTCCAACGGTGATGGTTTCACTGCACATGTCACAGAAGACTCTCCGGATATCTGCCTCGAGGTCATCAGGGTACCTTAAAACCCTCAGTTTGGAGCAAGCTAAAGCGACGTTTGACAAGTTACACAAAGTCTGACAGGGTTAGGGTTCGTTAGTGGGTGTAGAAATCCATGTCACAACACAGACCAAAGTGCTGCGGCTTCCCCGCCACCACTTTGAGAGGACTCTGCAAGGACAAAAGACTGGGCCTGAGAATCTGAGCCCAAACTGTGAGATGCTAAGTTACTCTGTGCTTCTTCAGCATCATCAGCTGTCAGCTCTTCTTCTGACTCCTCAGGTGACCAGCTCCCGTCCTCCAACTCATCTCAGGTATTTGTCTCCTCCTAATGAGGCTCTGCAAAATCTAAACTTCCAATCATTTATACGCCACACGTACAGGCGGGGTGGAAAAAGCCATGTAACAGTATGGAAAAGTGGGGCAGCTTTACCCTCAGCAACTTCTTAGGAGGACTCTTTACCTGCAAGTAACAAAGATGAGGTAAGAAGTTCACCCCCACACAGAGAGATGCTGGGTCATGCTGTGCATTGCTGCTTACAACTTTTTGGGCATCTTCATCCGACCCGCTGCTGTCGTCCGTCTCCTCTCAGGTCCCGCACGCCTCTGGTGTGACTTCCATTTTGTTGGAGTCCTCTCCATGGATTAGCATCTGTGGCTGCAGTGGTGGAGGCGGTGGAGGTGACCCACGCTCTGCTGGGTCCACCTGCCTGGTGATGGAGAGTGGGGTGGGGGTCCACCGGCTTCAGCGACCTGCCTGGAAGCTTCATCAGGACGATGAGTTCCTGCCTTCTCTTCATCCTCCAGGTTCTTGTTTTTTGCCCTTTTCTCTTGCCGTCTTCTGAAAGACGTATTAGAGGAAAAATGGAATCAGCATGTTAGTGCCACTGCTGGAATGAGGAGCAGATCTGCTCTGCTGAGAGAAGCTTCTCTCTCATTCCATAACAGCTGTGAGCTGCCACACAGTCTGTAGTAAACATCGGACCTCCCCCTGGGGGCGGGTCCCGGTCTGCTTTGGGAGGGTGCAGAGCTCCCTTTTCAGCACCCTGTCCAGGGACATCACCTGTGCTGCAGACAGTGGACCGCTTCCTGGGAGACGCCCTCCCTCCTCAGGAACACCAAGAACCTCCTGATGGCTACCAGGTGGCCCCTTCTGGTTTCTGCCGGGCTCTGCCTCTCCTTTAGCTTTCCACCTAACCAAGAGAAAAAGCCTCAGGATGAGAGTCTCACTGATGTCAGCAGTTACCAAACCATCAGAGCCAAATAACACAATTTACCTGAAGACCTTCCCCGTCTTCTTTAAAACCATGAGGTGGGACGGGGGAGGGCTTTTCATCCCCCACATGTGATGTACAAAACGTCCTTCTTAAGTTGGCGTTTCTCCCTCCTGCTCGGCCTGGACCTCAAGTTACTCTGGAGAAACTTTGCTAAACCAGAGAAGAAGAAAGAACAGAGTGTTACTGAAATGTCAGGGCGATGCAGGCCGAGTGATTAATAAGAACATTATTACTTTACAAACCAAAGTCTGTTTGTGCTTCTTGGGGGGGGGGGGGGCTGAACCTGCTGGTGTCTTGTTTGTCCTTATGGCAGACAGTTGGGAATCTTCCTTTCTGGTCTCCTCCAGGAGCAACTTCCTGTTGTCCTTCTGTGGACACAGAACACTGGGTGAGATCTGTGGCAACAGTCAGTTCATTGATACCCGGTCTGCACCCCCACTCTCTGAAACGGCAGCAAAGCAACAGCAGTTGTTTTTTCAAAAGTACAAATGCCTACCTCCATACTGTGAACAGCCTGGAAATGGCGGTCCAGGCGGATGGACCTTCTTCCATGGCGTTCTGTCAGCGGGCAGCCTGGTGGGCCTGCGTATCTAAACAGCCTGACATTGTCAGCACAGGAATCAGCAGCCTGTGTTTGTGTGTGAGAGCCTTTCACTCACCTTCCTGAAGCCATTCCCAGCACGAGTATGCGTCCTTTAGATCTGTGACACCGTGCACACTCCTGAGGAGCTCTGATCGGCACAGCGCACTCTGCACAACGGTCGGCGCTTCATTCTGCTGTTTCTGTGCAGAAATAAGTCGACAGCTGAAAATCAGGATAGAAAGTGGAACAAGTACTTTGAAACATTAAACCTTTCACAAACCCCAGGAGCTAAGACGTTAATGTTATTTCAGGTCATTAGTAAAGCCTCCTTTAGACTAGCAGGAGCTACATGTGACCACACATTCAGTCTGTACCCACTATACAAAGAAAATATATACACAAAGGACTAAATATTACACAAGGCAGGAGAAATGTGGAAAGCTGTCGACCTCCCGCTCAGGGTCAGATGAGCCGAGCTGCAGGGAAGAAAGAAGTCTGGAGAAGCTGACCCCCATACTGTGAGATGCTAAAGTTCTGCTGTGCACCTGTGCTCAGCACTTCAGGGCATCCTCAGAGGAATCCTCAGCCAACCAGCTGCTGCAGCCCTCAGGTTTGGTGGCGAGGCCTCCTCTTCCTCTGGAAACTCTGTACACACACATGAGGTGATGGCGACCCTTCGCTGGTTTGGCAAAACCTCTGAACTTCCATCCTTCTGTGAAGAACATGAAGTGAGACACTGAGCCACAGCATCTGAACACTTTCCGTTACAGAACGCTCAGATCAACGTAGACCAGGTCTCTGAAACGGCAGCAGAGCAATAATCTTTTTACAAAAGAGCAGAAACCTGCCGCCATTTTGTCCCCAGTTTTTAGTGACAGTCCAGTTGGTGAACTGGATCCCACGGCACCTCGTTTGTGGGCAGCACAGGGGGCCTCCATCTCTACAGACACTGTCAGGACGTCATCAGCACAGGAATCATTACATGAGCTCAGCTGGTGTCTGAGGAACATTATAGAAGCAGAGCATCAAATACAGAACGAGATCTACTGACAACATCTGCTAGTAAGAGCAGCAATAAACACACAGCAACAGCGTGAGAGCCGCATCGGATTCAGGAGTCCAGCAGCCAGACTCAGACCGCAGACTGGTGACCACAGCCAGACTACAGACTGGTGACCACAGACAGACCACAGACTGGTGACCACGGCCATGGAGCAGCTCGTGGTTGAAGCAGCCTGCGCTCAGAGGAAGCTGTGCGTCTTGCCTAAAGGCCAACAGGACTATTTTATCCAGCAGATTTTCTTTCTCTCTCTGCTGCCTGTAAAAGCTGCTGGCTGAATAAATAAGAGCTGGTAGCTGCTGAGTCAAACATTAGTTTCACCTGCGACTTTATATTTGATGGACTCACCGTCGGACATGGCTATAAAACAAACAGTAACAGACTGATGTCCATCAGAAGAAGCCATGTGGACCCTCTCTTCTTCTTTGTATCTGGCTGCGTTTTGTCCCTTTAATCCAGGTAATTGGTGGGTGGAGTCGATACCTGGTGTGAGATGCGACACACCTGAGCAGGCGGGAATCAGTTGGTAGATAATGACAAAACAAATGGGTCAGTCTGGATCTCAGTCTGGATCTTCATCCAAGCTGCTTCTTGGTCTCTCAGCCTCTCTGGATCCAGAACTGCTGAATATGTTAGAATCTGAGTAAACATTGTGACTGCGCTCAGTATACCTGTTAACTGGTGAGGACGAGTCAAGTAATCATTTTTATTTCCAAAGTTTCCTAAATCAAAATCCATAATTCAATTTCTTGATCTCATTTTTACAGAAGAACATAAATTCAAATCATTGTTTTAAATTAATGACTTCATTAGAATAAACCTATTATGGCTCCAACAGCCCCCCCCCTCTGTAGATTTATATTTATGATCTTTATTTGATAATAAGTTTGATCAAATTCTTAATGTTCAAGTTATCGATCCTCGATCAGTCATCAGACTCTTCAGAGTCCGTTTGGGACTGTACTGATGAGACGAGCGCACTGCTGCCGTTCCTTCAGTTTGTCCTGATGCGCTCTGAATATCTGTAACAATGGAAGCAGTGGCTGAGAACAGTGAAGCAAATACAGAGGCAGAGATCTGGCACTTCATAGGAAACTCTCCTGTTTATGAGCAGAAATCAACATTAATCAAACAGACTAGAATTTATAGTTGGAGCTTCGTGGATTTAGTGTTTCCAAGTTCAACTGTCACTAATTCATTATATTCACTTTTTCTCTCTGTTGCGTCCTTTGAGACGTCAGCGTGGCAGCTTGGTAGAAAATATGTGCATCTGATTATTTTAATTGTTTCCACTTGCTGATTTCTGAATATTGTTCACAGAACAAGGCGCCCTCTACCTGTCACAGTGTGTAAGTGGCCAAATAAAGCTCAGGTGGCCTGTGTGCTTTGTTAGCTGAGAGTCAGATCAACAGATTTGCCATCAACTTGTGGTCCATAGAAAGTCGGCAGATGCTCTCAGGTTTGCTTCATATCAGACTGACATTTTTATTGATTGATATAATAAGTGCTACGTCGGAGACTTAAGACTCAAACTGCCGCCACTTCCTTCGGTCCTGCTGTCAAACGTACAGTCTATCAGACACAAGACAGAGGAGCTGGAAACGTACGCCAAGTTTAAACTGGAGGTAAAAGTCTCCTTGCCTGCATCATATGCAGACCCGGACTGGGACCTGAACTTGACTGGGTTTGGAAGCCCAGTTCGAATGGACCGCTCACCAACTGAACCAAAGGTACTGTGACACTGGTGATCAGAGAGAAGATGTACCTCAGATGTGGAATTGTTGACTGCTTCTCTCTGCTCCTTTTTATTTGCCTCATGAATTTAAACAGCTCTTTTACACATTAGTTTACATTCACCCACGATCCAACGCCACAGCTGCAGCTGATCGCTGACGTCACGCAGAAGCTGGACACTATCTGCCCAGAGGCCCCCGAGGTTGTCCTTGGAGATTTTAACCACTGCAATCTAAAAAAGACTTTGAGGACGTATGAACAGTGTCACATCAGTGAGTGGGGCTCACAGATCTCTGCCTGAGGCCTTGGTTTGGTGCTTCTCACCACACCAGCGTCTGTCTCATGCCTGTATGCAAACGTTTGTGCAGGCGCCTGGAGCCGAAGGAAAGGACAGTGAAGATCTGCTCAGAGGCCGGCGTCTCCTGGCTCCAGGCACGAGATATTAATGCACTTACAGACACTGTTTCATCATACGTCACATTCTGCATGGATTCAGTAATCCCATCTAAAAAGTGGTTACTTTCCCAAATAATAAACTCTGGAAGGCCAAAGAACTTAATCTGCCATTGATAAAAAGGAAAGAATATTTTATTCAGGACCCCCTTCCCCTGGAAAAAGCAGTTTCCAGAGACGTTAAGGTCAAAATAAGGAAGGCCTAAATGAAGTGTCTGTATTGCAGTGGGCAGGTCTAAAATCCATGGCATCAATGAATCAGTCCTCCTGTGAGAACAGATCATGTAAATGGTGTGGATGATGCTGACCTGGCAAATGGCTTTAATTCTTTCTTTTCTCCTTTTGAAAGGTCTGACTTTGTGAACGATATCTCTGAAATGAGGGAATCTTTGCTTCCACAGAGAGGTCTAATGATAAGATCACTTCAAACTCAGGATCTCTCAGGGCTGTGTCCTTTCTCCTTTGTTCCTTATTATGTACACAGACAGCTGCAGGACTTCCCAGCAGGGAAGCTACCTTGTAAAAGTCTCTCATGACATTGAGCTACTGTCAGTCCTTCAGGGGGCTCAGTCGGACCATGGGAGTGAAGTGCTGTGGTGAAAAGTACCTGGTGCTGAATGTGAAAAAAAACTAAGGAGTTAGTCACTGCAGAAAAAGTTGAAATTGTGGAGCCGTATAAGTGCTGAGGAACCATGTGTGACTCCAAACCTCCAGTTGGACAAAAACACAGCAAAGACTCCACCTGATGTGGAAGCTAAATTCTTTAAATGTTTCCCAAAGTATTTTATGTAACTTTTATTGCTCATCCAGTGAAAGTCTTTTAACATTTTCTTTAATCTGCTGGTTTTCTGGATTGTCTGTGAGGGACAAGAACAGCCTTAACAGCATGGTCAAAATCTGCTCCGCTGACAGACCTGAGCTCCCTCTGGAAAAAACAGGTGCTCCAGAAGGTAGACGGGTCAGGAGTTGAGTTTAGTGCCCTCAGGACGGCAGGACTGCTACAACACTGCTGACAGCGGCCCATGTTAGTGATGTTTCCAGTCAGGATGTTACTCCTGTCAATAATGCTGATGGACTAGAGCCACAGCTGTACTGTAGTAAGTTCTGCTGAGAAAGATTCTGGGACTGGAGCTGGTGATGCTGACTGCTGAGCCGAAAATGATTAACATTAGTTCACCAACAAATGTAATCAGCCAGTTTATAGAAGTTTAACAGCAGCGTTTATAGTAAAGTTGTAAACGTGTTTGCTCTGATATCCTTGGCGATGCTAATATTTGGAACTTAGATCATAAGTACTATGATTAACGCATTTATGTTTACTTAGAATAAAGTAATAATCTCTTTTGCGCTCATGACTGAATTAACTGAAATCTTATTTTGGGTGATAACAGCAAGATATCTGCACAGTGTCCTGAAGGCCGACTGCTTCCAGAGAAACAGGAGTCAAGTTCTGTCCCACCTGCGATTTAAGTCAGGACCTGTGCACCTCGAGTCACAGCATGTAACTTTGCCTTCATCAGAACCTCCCTCATCTCTGTCAGGTTCACCTGTTTTTACTACACCTGTGTTGGGTAACTTTTGGGCAGGTCAGCACCTGGACCCCTCTGTCAGTGATTTAAGAAGAAGTATTTAACATTAATGAAGGGTCAAAGTTTATCCTACAGATGAACATTAATGTGGATCCATTAAAGAAGCTAACATATCCAGCTAACATGTGGGACAGTCTGAACTACTAGATATCAGTTGTTGAAGGTTGAAACATGGTCACTTTTATATTTATGGAACATCTCAAACTCCCAGAAACAGAAGCAGCAGACTGAACACTGAACCATTTCAAAGCTTTGGGAGATGTTTGTTACCTGATGATGCTGAACTCATTAACACAGATTGTGTTCATGTGGACGGGAAAAAACCCTGACAGGATAAAGTCAGCTGTTTCTTCTCTGGCTCTTTGTCTCACACTCGACGTCCGTCCGTCCGTCCGTCCGTCCGTCCGTCCGTCCGTCCGTCCGTCCGTCCGTCCGTCCGTCCGTCCGTCCGTCCGTCCGTCCGTCTCTTTGCAAAGAAGGACGTCTGGACTGGACTCTTTATTTCAGAAGACTCACTAAAGGACACGTTTCCATTTCAAAGCTCATTAGAATAATGAGCATGTCGGGCTGCAGTCTTGTGTTCTAGGAAACTGTAAGATCCCCACCTACAGGACACTTTCTGTCCGTGACCAACAGGTGGCAGTGACGTAGCTCACACACCACGCCCCCCTTTCTGTGTGCTGTACAGTCAAATAACTGTCCAGGAAGATGTTTATTAAACTGAACTCTTCCCAAGTCTTTAATAATAGTCCTTGTTTCCACTTTAATAAACTTTCATCAGAGAGATTCTTTCTTCACTACGGAGCCCCCCTAGTCCCACTTTGTAAAAAAAAATTAATATAACTATCTCGTGGCCACAAGATAGTATCTCGTGGCCTCAAGATAAGTGTATATAAAAAGAGCCTGCACAATGGAGCAGCCAAAGTGTCTGCTTCAAGCATAGTTAAATAGATTATTAGCTAGCATAGCAAAGTTGGTTATTCTATATTAATTAGTTATCATAGGCCTAATTGCATTAGTTATTACATTAATTGGTCATTAATGATCTAAATGTATCTCATCTTGGAAAGAGCTGTGGGTATGTCTAATGAATGTAAAGAGGTTAATAGCCCAATTGCACAGTGCTTTTGTCATGAAACATTCATTTTAATTTTATTAACACAGAAATAAAATATAATGTTTAAGTAAGGTTGATGAGGCTGAGTACAGGGCTGTGGTGGCTGACTTTGTTACATGGTGTAAGCACAACCATCTGCAGCTCATCGTGACAAACACTGGTCTGGTTGAGGATCTGAGGAGAGCCAAAGCACCAGTGTCCCCTGTTTCCATACAGGAATACAAATACCTGGGAGTGCACATTGACAATAAACTGGACTGGGCCAAGAACATTCAAGCTCTCTACAGGAAGGGCCAGAGTTGTCTCTATATTCTGAGGAAGCTGAGGTCCTTCAACATCTGACAGAATGTGCTGAGGATGTTTTATGAGTCTGTGGTTGGTAGTGCTATGCTGTTTGCAGTTGCACTCTGGGGCAGCAGGTTGAGGGTAGCGGACGCTAACAGATTCAACAAACTGATCCGCAAGGCCAGTGACGTTGTGGGGGTGGAGCTGGACTCTCTGTCGGTGGTGTCAGAGAGGAGGATGCTGTCCAAGCTACATGTCATCTTGGACAATGTCTCCCACCCACTCCATGATGTGCTGTCAAACACAGGAGCACTTTCAGTGCAAGACTTATTTCCCCAAAATGCACCACAGAGCACCACAGGAAGTCATTCCTGTCTGTGCCCATCAAGCTCCTCCCTTAAAAGTGCAATACTTCACATTCTGTGCAATATTCTGTGTTTTAATATTCAGTGTGCAATATAGTTTGCTGCACATCTGCTTCTACTTATTTAATAGTACTGTTCATCACTGTTACGCCCACGGGAGCTGTTGGACCTGTGTGCTGTATGGTGTCTGTGTTTTCTCTGCAGGCAATTAAGGATATTGGGAGCACTCTAGCCAGTGAGCCCAACCCAGGCCTGCCTGCCCAGACGCCAGTGTTCTTTTGCTTTTTTATTATTTTAAATAAACTTGTGTTGATCTTTTGTTAAACCTGAGTGGCATCCTTCTCCTTTGTTGTGGCTTGAGTGCCAGGTTTGTAACAATCACAATTCTGTTAATAATATAAATCTTTTAGGCTGCATATCCATAGTCCTTTATAATTCTTTTTCATATTTTATAGCCTATTTATACTTTTTACATTTATATACTTTATTTACCAACTTCTATTATTTATATTCCTTTATGTCTTGATGTGCAGATGTGATTCTGATTTTAAGTTAGCATATAGTGGAGTGTGCAGCCCGGTTCATTAACTGTTGAAGTGTTTCGAAATTAGCCAACGTTGAAACACATTTTGGTAGTTTTGAATGTAAGAAAAGCACGTGTCTGTGTAGCCTACAAAAAACGTCAGCAGAGGGCGTTCTAGGCTTAGGTCACGTCTGGCTGTATTTCCATCATGTGTATTTCCCGGTATTTCCAGTTGACGAAGGGCACTGGGTACCAGATGTCGGCAAGGATCTGTAGAAGAACAGCAGATGATGATATGAATCCTACATAACGTACATTGTGACGGCTTTACAGAGGTAAGACTGTTGTAATTAGCACGGTGAACATTTGGTTAGATGGCAAATAACTGAGTTAAGGTAACTGCAAGACTAGCTAACGTTAGGTGTTCAAGTCGGAATCATTAGCAATTAGCATAGGTTAAGCAGGCTAATTCAACGTTAACGGCTTTCATTAGGCTGACGGTTATTTAGCCCCAGTAAAGTCCGGTAAAATGTGTAACATTAGTAACTGGACAAAGGCCGGCAGTTCATGTGGTGTTGTTCTATTTAGTTACTGCACTGGTAACTTAACCCATACGCGTAGGAGCCATTATACATGGGGGGACATGTCCCCCCCACATTTCAAAATCTATGTTTTGTCCCCCTCACTTTTTCCCCCGGCGATTTCGGAGTTTGAATGACAGTCAATCAATCAATCACACACTCCGCATCAGAAATAGACTAAATAAACGGTTGAAACGTGGACAGAAATCATGTCGGCCGATAGAAAAGATGCGATAGAAGGCAAAGGTGGTGCTGAGAAATTACGGGAGAAAAAAAAGAGTTCGCTCAGGAGGGAGCAGCAAAGTGCCTCAATATTCCGTTTATTTTGTGCTGCTGTTACTTACAGTCTACCTGAAGACAGCTGTGAGGACCCCCTCTGCAGGGTGGGTAGGAACTTGTTACAAATAACGCAAATTTGCAAAAATAAATACATTTTTTTAAAAAGGTAATCGGCACCTTTTCACGTTAACTGCACCTTTATACTCTTTATTCCAGTAGGCCAGTAATCTACTTTTAATTTCGCTACATTTCCCATTCATACCTTTTATAACTTAACCGTCTGTAATCTGCATTTTGCTTCATTAACCGAAATGACCCAGTCTGTGCGCGCAGTTACGCAGAAGAGCGCCTGGTGTCGGGCGCTCCTCAGTGACAGAGCGGGGCAGATGCAAACATTTAGAAAATCAGGCAAATGCTTTTTTAGTTTAAGGCTTTATTGTTCTAATAATATAACTGAAGCACACATTGCACTGCTGACTGTGTTGGAAAGCAGCCTGTGTTGCTCTTTAACAAGCCGGCAAATTAAAAACTTTCACTTTCCATTAACGGCGCATTCAAAGCGTCTTTAGTCTCTGCAGAGCAAAGGTAGACTTCACACTGTAACATCTAAGTCAGATGATCCAGTGTTTCTCATACGTTCATTTATTTGTGGCGGCCACAATATCAAGGCTGACTGTCACAGATTGATGATTAATTTGCGATTTTTTTTTACTAAGCCTAGCCAGAGCGGAGCGCAACACGTCATCTCGCTCGTCTCTCTCACCTTATCTCGCTCGCTCTCCCTCATGGTGCTATTAGTGTCAGAGACCCAGCTTAAAATGTTATTAGCCAGCATGCAAGGAGCCAAGCTAATAAGGAGAGCTAAGTTAATGTTAGAATGCAGCTGGATTTTCGAGGCTAGCACGCTGAATATAGCTGGCAGCTGGCAGTCAATGTCGATGCACGCACGCCCCCACCCCGCCACAGTTCACAGTCATTCTATGGGAAACACTGGATGATCACTGGATTGATTCTGATACATTAACAGTATCCTGTTGTTGAAATGAGCATCGCTTTCTTTTGATGGATATGACCCTGTTTTTTCCCACATCAGTTACTGTGTGTTTTATGGTGATGTCCGACGGTGAGTCCATAAACAGAATGTCGCAGGTGAAACTAATCTTTCACTCATCAGCTACCAGCTGTTATTTATTCAGGAAACAATCATTTTTGAGATGCAGAGAGAGAGAGAGGGAGAGAGTGTGGTTGGATAAAACAGTCCTTTTGGGTTTTACGCATGACGCACAGCTTCCCTGCTTCAACAACGAGCTGCTCCGTGTTTCTGCCACAATAATTATCTGTGTTGTAAAAATTATTTACATGCTTAGGAATAATCAGATTGTTTTGGCTGCCTGTGCTGCTGCAAAGCAAGTAGGCTACTTTGGTTGGCTACATCTCCATAATAAAAGATTCAGTAGTGGCTGGGCAGCAAGCTGATATTTTAAAGTGATCTTATCAACACCTTCATGGAGATTTAAAAAGGAAAATAATTGTATGAGAGAGAGAGAGAGAGAGAGAGAGAGAGAGAGAAAATTTGGTGGATAAAACAGCCCTGTGTAGTTTTACGCATGACGCACAGCTTCCTCTGTCTTCAGGTTTACCTGCTTCAACAACGAGCTGCTCTCGTGTTTCTGCCACTATAATTCTTTGCGTTGTGAAGATTATTTAGATGCTTCAGGAATAATCAGATTGTTTTGGCAGCCTGTGCTGCTGCAGAACAAGCAGTTTGGTTGCCTTCATCTCCATAATAAAAGGCACAGGTAACAAAAGAGTTGGCTGGGCAGCAAAGTGATATTTTAAAGTGATCTTATCAACACCTTCATGGAGAATTAAAAGGAAAATAATTGTAGAAACAGCTAAATTACAGATAATCAGCTTCTTCACTGCATTTGCAGGAATATTTTAATGGGCTACTTAAAAATAAACTCATCAAGTTGCCTAGTCTGATGCAATAAACAGTTTTACTCTGATAGCCTATCTTGACCTTTCCTCATGTGGACACATCGGGGCTGTGATCCTGTGCACAAAAAAACATCACCACACTACCATGGATAGTAGAGGTGCAACGGGTTGCAGAATCTGTGGTATGGATCCCGTCCACACGGTGGAGCACGCAGGTGGACCGCGGATTGAATGTAAAGTTTATGATTTATCCTGTTTGACCTCAAAATATTCCTTTATTCTGGAAATGTCAGAGAACCCAGTTAGATTCTGTGCAGAACTTTGAACATGAGCAGAGAACCTGCTGAAACACAGGAGCTATTAAAGTCCAGGAGTTTCTAACTGAATTAAAATTATTAAATTTTTTACAGGAGAAACATATCTGAAAGCTGAGATCTGCTCTGCATTATATTCTGTTACAATTTTAGATTTTAAATTGTTTTATTAAACCTTTATAAAACCAGAACAAATATTTTTTCAACAGTGTCCTGGCCAAAGCGGGCAGGAGTACAACTGCACATTTAAGATGGGAATAAATAATCAGTTACAAGGTCATAAAATGTCAAAATGTTCTCAAATATTCACCACAATTCAGCAACAAGGAACATCTGAAGGCAGAATTACCAGCCTTCAAGTCATTTAAATGCAACAGTGAAACAAAGACACAGCCCCCCTGTGGGCTACCTCAATTTTGTGTGTCCCTTTACATAATAATAAATGGATGCAGAAAATGCAGAAATTGGTGTAAAAAAAACACCAGAATGCAGGAAAATAAGTGTTTAACGTTCAAAATTTTCTGGGGGACGACCCACAGACCCCCCACAGGCTGGGCTAAGCCCACAAAAAGATCCTCACAAGATCCTAACAAGGCCCCTGCCCCCGAACCCTCCTAGCATTTCTGCGTCCCCCCCACATTCAAAATCGCTCCTACGCCCCTGACTTAACCATAGTGTCAACACTAGTTTTTTGGCCATTGACTATTAGTGGATGCAGTGAAATATTATGTCTGTGTATCAAGTAGGTCTAATCATAAAATAATAATAATAATAATATTAATAATAACATTACATTTAATTTATATAGCGCCTGTCAATAAGCTCAAAGTTTATATGAGACAATAAGAACACACTAACTTAAAGCAAATGTCACCATATCATAAAACACTAAAACTATAATGCTATATAACACAGTAATAACAAATTATAAGGCGTGCCTAAAGAGGAAGGGAAGCTGCTGGAGGACTGTGTTGGTGGAGCAGGTTGTTGAAGTAGAAGGCGGACTAGTTATGGAGGGCTTATGAGTAACGAGAAGGACTTTGCATCCATTGTGGGACAGGTTAGCCAGTGGAGGTTCTGGAGGATGGGGTTGATGGGTTGCAGGAGTGTGTGAGCAGGTGAGCAGCAGAAACAATACTTCCCTACCCCTCAAGATGAGGTTCATGTGGTTTAATGAGAAATAGTCAGGTGGTTTTTGCCATGTTTCAGGGTGGAAAAGGAAATCTAGATTACTGTCAGTAATTCCAGATCCAGAATGAGGCTTGTATTTTTGAGTGAACAAGTGTTAAGCAAAGCCATTATCAGGTGATGTTACTTTGTTGACAGGTTGTAAGGACTGAGGGAGGGGAGAGAGATAGGACAGATTTGAGTGTTGTTTGTTGTGAGGACATTATTAGAAAATTGGAATGCAACAGACCTACATGGATGGGATGGAATCTGGGGAGGTGGTTGTTGAGGTTATTAAGATTTGAGGTGGAGCAAAGCGGCAGCATGGTCAGTGTGTTTGTCTATTGTTTGTTTATAGATTTACAGTGACATTAATTGGTATGCCGTCATGTTAACATTAAAGACATGTTATTATTAAAGAAAAATTGATTGGTTAACAGGTGATTGTAAATAAAAGTCCATAAAATTGTATTTATACCAACCTTGCCCAAAATCATGAGCAGCTGTGTATATTCAGTTAATATTAGAGTAGCCTATTCATAGTATTTAAATAAGGCATTTCCTACCAATATGGCACAATGTCATCACCTATTAATATAATGGATTATGGTCACTTCTCATTTATCTACTAAGATGTCTTTCATAATTATGTAATAGCATAGCCATACTGTATTTTTTTGTTTTTTTAATTAACTTTATTTTGAACATGTAAAAAAACAAAAAAACTAAACAAAACGATATAACATGCATACATATATGAAATTAAAATTAAAATAACGGCTACATAAAGTCATGTACTTCTCAGCACAATCTTCCAAAATGATTGTAAGTGATTCATTTACTAGTGCATTTTTTCCTGATGAGTAGCAGAGGCCAGTAACTTCAAATATCCATTCTCCCTTTAGCTCTGTATGAGTTTTCTTAATACTGAGATAAACAAGAGTAATCTTGCTTTGCAAGATACTATACAATCCACAGTTATCGGTAAATCACAAAAGTGATGCAAGTTTTGAATTTATACGTTTAATCCCCTTTACACAGGAGAGAAAAACAATGGATGCTGAGCTGAGAGGATTTTTAATTCAGCGGGAAATTGATGAGGAATTTATCCAGAAGCTGGAAAATGAAAAGGTAAGCTAAGCCACTTTACATATGAATCTGCCTCATTTCTGTGTTATTATTCTAAAAGGAGAACTTTGGTATTATTAAATTTGTGGCCTACTACGAAGAGAGGTAACTGGCTTATCCAGGTAACTTCAGGAGTAACTTTGTGACGTCCAGTGTAAATTCCACAAGGTACTGCTATGGCATTTTATGCTGCATCTCTAAACTGCTCTGCTGAGGTTATCTTCAGTGGTTAACTTGAAGTTACCCTACATACGTGGCCACTGCAGAGCCCAGGTGAACATAAATCATATCCAGGAGATCACCTCGCCATACAACCAGGCGCGGATTTATGGGTGGGCCATGACAAGTGGCCCACCCAATCAGATTAATAAAAACAATATTTTTTATAATTTTTAATAATAATAAAAATGAATTAATAAATAATTTTCATTTTCTTGAGGACATGTAAATGTAAAATATGTACAGTAGCTACGAAAAATAGCTACAAAAGAAAAATATTATGTCGGCATATCATGTATCAGTCCAGTGACACTATCACGCAACACCCCGTTAGCGCCGACATTTGGCGGCAGTTTAGTGCACCGTGAGGTAGCAGCGGCAGCCTTCCAAACCTGAGATCATCCATGCTGACTGGACGCCTGAACAACTTGGCACTTCTGTCTTTTGAAAGAGAACTTATTGACAGTTCGGATTATGGTGACATAGACTAATCAACGTTTTCAACTCAAAGCCCAGGAGACTCCGCCTGGTTTAGAGCTCAGGTAACGTTAGTCTGTGTTTTTTCATGCTCGCCAGCCGTGGCTTTACTGCTGTTTCTGAAAGGATGGTTTGATTAGATTTATTTTTAATAGGCTATTATAATAGGGGACAATTCACAAGACATGTATTGCAACAATGCATTTATAAGTATTATGTAGTATAGTAGTATAATAGTCTGTTTTAACATTCTACTTTTGTAGTAGCCTACATTTATTGAGATCTGTCTAATTGCATATGCATTTGAGTAGTGTTTTCATGATACCATTTGTAATATTTTCTTATTGAATTGTTGAAATTTTATTCACCACCACATGATTACACACCTTCTGATGGCAAAAAGGTGCTTAAATTGAAAATACAGAATCCACAAAGATTTTAACAGAAAACAAGGAATCTGGCAAAAGTAGCAGTATGTAGTGTAATGTAGCTGTATTTCAATTCAATTCAATTTTATTTATATAGCGCCAAATCACAACAAACAAGCAAAGCTTTTTTTTAAAAGAGCAGCTCTCGACCATACTCTGTGATATTTACAGAAACCCAACATTTCCCACTAAGAGCAAGCACTAAGCGACAGAGGCAAGGAAAATCATCGCTTTTAAATGGCAGAAACCTCGAAGCAGAACTAAAAGCCTTAGACTACAGAACCTGAAGTAATACATAGTGATTTCATTAATTATTAATTACAAACATCAATCATATATATGACAAATAAAACACTGTGTTCAAAAAATGAAAAATATAAAAATGTTTTACTATTTATAGGTCAATCTAATCATGCTCCCAATTTTTTGTTTTTTCCAGATTGATGCATCTGTAATCCCTGTAATGAATGATGGAGACCTGGCAAAGTACATCCCTAAAGCTGGAGATAGAATAGCTACTGTGGGCTTCTGTCGGAAAGCCAATGCATCACTTGACACAAAGAGCAGGAAAGAGTCTATACTGACGAGGCTACGTCAGAGACTGTCTGGAGAAGCACCTGTACCTGTGAAAAAAAAGCCAATGGCAGGAAATGCAAATGCCAAAAAAAAAGAGAGACGGGTTGAGCTTGGATGGATGGACTTTAATGAAAAAGAAAACCGGTACAAACAGGTAAAAGCAATCAATGGGGGAGGAACAAGACACCTGACTATTGACAAGGATAAAACAGTAGTGGAAATCAAATTTGATGGAAAAAACAATTAAGATAGAGTTCATCGAAACCTCAGACTTCGAGCGAAGACCACAATCACATACATGCGGCTGCCTTTTAAAGCTACCTGTAGGATACAACAATTATCCAGACCTCCGTAGTGATTTCAATACTATACTCACAAGCTCAGTATGGGTAATGGATATCATCTAGGCCAGAAGGGTGAGTGCTAATAAGTAGCACCCACTCTTTCTGGAAAGAACATATAAAAGATCATGTTTAAGTTGCATAAACACAAGCTTTCTTTGACATTGGATTATCTTTACAATGTGCACCCTGATTCAGTTAAAGCTAGCAGCTAGTTTTTTTTTTACATGCACTGAATTTGCATTCACAGAATGATGATATTCGATTGTGACTGTGTGCATGTTTACAGAAGAATGTTAACATCTTTATAGTACACATAGTGTATATACACAAGTGAATGAATATTGATATGCTGTTTAAAGTACAAAAGGCATTACATAAGTATGTATTATTTCCTTAGGAATTGGTAGGACAAATTTCTCACATTGTAATTAGAAACTGCATGGAATATGCAATAGTCCAAAAAAAGAGTTATGATTGCATAAAGTAGATCATTTGCAGATATACAGAAAGCCAATTATAATGTTCAATAAGCATAAAACAAACCACTACCAGATAGTTCTTGTGAAAAGTCAATGTTTTAATTCAATATATTTGTAGTAGATTTAAGTAGTTTTACTTTGAACAGATGTGTCTTAAAAGTGGTATTGCTTTCCTCTTAAGATAAGGGGTTGTACTTCAACCACATTGTTTTTCAGCATTTGTGCAATAGAAGTTCCACATGTTTTAAAAGAAATAAGTATACTTGATAAGCTCAAGTAACCTACCCTATGGTGCATAGTGAGAGATTTGCACATTATGTTTTACTTTAATTAGTTATTTGGTTAAATTAGTCATTAGATTTAATGAAAATACTTGCACTGCATGACCTGACTGTGACCTCTAATGTGCTCTCTTATAATTGTGAAGGGTTATTTTTTGCCTTTTGTTTATATAGAAAGAAGGTGTTATTTGTTTATTGCTCTTTTTTCAGTAGACTGTTCCGGTCTGTGTATTGTGAGATATTAATGTAACCCAGGGTTAAGAAATTAACAGGACTTTAGGAGGGAATACAACCAAATTGGGATTGGTACAGATAAAAAAAATGGAGATTGTGGGGTGGGTTCAATGTGTGCTCTCATGTGCAAGAGGCAAGTTCCCACTCACATTTACCAACCTGAAGGGGAGTGGATAACTATACAGGTAAATATGTGTAGTTTTTTCCTCCACATTTCATATATACTGTATATGTTAATCTATGTGATTGAAAACTATGAAAAATGTGTCAGTCTGAATTGAGAAGATGGATTAGCACCCAGCCCTTCATTCTATTTGAATTGCAGAAATGTTATAAAGACATCTGTTAACTCCAGTTCTGAGTGCCTGATGTATAATCGCTGACATTCACGTCAGCCTAAATTAGGCTTTCTGTTCAAAGAAGATAAATAAATTTCAAAACAAGATATTATTTTTGCATTTGTGTGGTTGCTTTTTCAATGATGTAACACAGTTGCAAAGACATAGACATAGACAAGACTCTGTTAAATGATTCATTTTAAGGTAAGCAGTGCATATTGTTATACCCCATCCAAAGAACCCCTCTACTTCTCTCAAACCTTCTCAGGATACACAAAGGGAAGGATTACACACACACACAAAATCAAACATGATGGACTGAGTGACTTCAATGACATATTTATTCAATTTTCACACATTTAATATACAGATTCCAAATTACCTTTTGGCTTACGTACCTACACCTCCTTCTCATCTGCAGGTGGAGATTTGAGCTAAATAAAGCTAAACTGATGACTGTAATCCCTGTGATGTTATACCATATACCGAGTGGGTGGGCAAGTAAACACAGAGAGCAAACAAACAAACATTTTTTATTTAAATATGATTTTCTTTGAAAGTTGTGAATATTCAAAGTCATTTTGGAAGGTTAACATTAAGCTTTAAGAAAATGAACTGATGGCACATGGCTGCAGTATGATTGTGTTATTAATTTGTTAATTGTAAACTGTCGAAAGCTGCTGAGATTACTTTGCAGACTACAACAAGATTTCATTATTTATAATGTAATAACTGGGACTGTTAAAAATAAACAGATGGTGGACTTGAACTGGGTGACAATCAAATCATTGCACCTTTAGTGGATCCCCAATAACTGAGGTTGACTGCATGTCACTGTCAGTCAGGTAAGTATAGTGAACTATTCTCCATAGGCACAATAACCAAGATTCACACCATGCCTGTTCTAGCGGACAACTCTCACCCTTCAATACTTGTATTCAGTCAACAGCCTATCCTCTCTAATGATCTAGTCTCTCTCCTCTGGCTGATCTGAACACAGCCTTACCCATGCAAATCCTGGTCGGGTTTGAAACTCTCAGCACACGTCTCACTGGACTATGGCCAGGGACCCCCTGCCATGTACAAAACTGTCTGGAATGGGGGAAGAGATGACTGGGGTATCCAGCACCAGGTGGCTAGTGATGGGGCTGATTTAAGGGAAAGCCCCACTGGCAGCCATGTCATTAGGTGGTCCTTCCTTGAAATGCTTAGGAAGAGGTCCTGCAAATCTGCAGAGTTGGTCGGACATGTGGCGTGCTCTGAGGTTGACCTGAAAATGAGCATTGTAAAGTTCAGAAATCTTTGAATTGGAGCCTCAAGTGAAATTATGTTATTTTCTGTTTTTATAGATCGTCATGTAGCAAGAGCACAATAGATTAGGGTCAATTATAAAGACATTAAGTGTTGGATGTAAATATATAGAGGTAAAGTGGGTAGCCCATTTATCAGAAGGCCCTGGTGACTATTCTACCAGTGTAGTTTTAGTTTCTGTTTGAGCACTTAGGCTCAGTGTATGAATGTGTGTGAAAGGTGAATGCAGATGTAGTGTAAAAGCGCTTTGAGTGGTCGAAAAGACTAGAAAGGCTCTATACAAATTAAGAGCATTTACATATATTTACTGTATATATTCAAAAATTATGTATTTGTGGAGTTTTGTTCTTGAACAAAAACAGATGTGATAGGACACAGGGTGTGTGTAAGGAGGAATTTAAATAGTGTATTTTTTGGCCACCTGCCCACTTTGAAACATGACAGCATCACAAAAGCTTACATGACTGAGAGAAAAAACGTTACAATCTGTACAACATACAATTGAAACTGTGCCTTGAAGCTTTTTAACCCGCAAATACATGCATTGAGTGGGGGTGGTTACTGATAACATCAGCTCATGCAAACTAAAGTTTCTATTGAGGGGTGTGGAAATTTTTTTGAAAAAATCTGACATTCACCTGTAACGACATGAACCTTGCCATTCTTGCTGGCAAACTGATACATAGGTCCAACATGCTGGACTCACATGTTCCTCTCCTCAGCACAATCCATCACGAACCACCTGCACACAAACAGGTCACAAAGGAAAGATGATGATGTTTAAAGTCCACTACACAAGACACGATTTAGCTGTGTGTGTGATACATCATTTTTAAATTCCGAGTAATGATGATGTTGGATGTGTAGTGACATACTTGTGCTGAGTTCAGACTTGGTAAACAGGCTTCCTTCAGGTCATCTTGCGGTTGAAGGTGTTTAAGGTGTTCATGGACTTGCTGCGATATTCTTCTTGCATGGGAAGAAAAAGAGTTGCCAGGTGATACATAAACATTACAGGCTTAAGGAGCTCTACAATTATAACACCATTAACCACTATTATTTTAGAGGAAAACATTGTACATCTTATGACATATGTTTGTTCCAGTCAGTGTCAAATAACATTCATCATTTTCCATGTATTGAAATTATGCAAAGACAGTGCCCACAGAGGGGCTTGTTTACTCTGTAGTGGTTACAAAAAGGAGAATGAGAAAAATTATTCAAAATAAAGTTTACAAAATGATATTATGTTTGTAAATGCTCCGTATAGCGCCTTTCTAGTCTTTTCAACCACTCGAAGCGCTTTTACACTACTTCTGTTACACACATTCATACAGAGCCTAAGTGCTCAAACAGAAACATTCACGCACATACACTGGTGGAACAGCCACCAGGGGTAATTCAGGGTTCAGTATTTTGCCCATGCCCATTTCGCCATGCAGCCTGGATGAGCCGGGGGTTGAACCACCGGCCTTCCGATTAACGGGCAACCCGTTCTACCTCCTGAGCCACAGCTGCTGTTTGTATATGTGCAACCAACAAAACCTAAACGTCTACTACATACATGTTTTTTTAAGATACTTGATCCGTTTCTAGTTTTTGCTTTATAATCTAAACCATACACCATATGTCTTGTACTGAATGTCCACATTTGTGCTCACATGTCATACTCTCCTTCTGTCTCTGTGTTACTCACAGTATCGCAGGCAGTAGTACCTTGAACACCTCTACAGCTCATAGGTGTTCATTCTTATCTGGATGGTCCTGAAAGAGAAAGGCAAGAAGAAAAGGTTGCATGAGTAAAACAGACAAGGTCAGCTTCAGATACAATTTATAGCTCATTAATTCTAGCATCCCATAGCTGAAGCTACATACACACACACCTGGATAGCCAGTTGTCTGTTAAGGGGTTGAGCTTGTCCTCTGGTACCTCAGCCAAGGCCAGCAGTCTCTCCAGGTACTGTCTAAAGTGACTCAGAGCTGCACTGTGGTACATGGCCATTCCTTCTGAACCTGTTTCAGACTCGCTCCATTAGAGACACCATCTTCGTCCAAAACCTAAAAAGCTGTCCAATAGCGTTTTGCCATCTGTACACCAAGGTGGACAAACACAGTCTTTGCCCACATGGAACAGAGCATAACCAAAGTACAGAATAGTCTAAAACAAGATAAGGCAGCTGTCTTTACCCATTTCACTGACCTAACAAGTGTATCCACCAGGTCTGTTTCTGCATGTAAAAGTGTCTGTCTGCCTTCATTAATGTGATCTTCACACGGAGCAGCTGGCCAAAGTTGTAATGTTGAATTCCTTGGGTCTCTATACATACTCTGTGACTCCACTATTGTTAGTTTATGTGACAAGAATGTCACCTATCATGTGGATGCACAAGATGCACTAGAAGCTCAGAGACAATTTGAAAGCCAAGACAAGCTGGTTGCCTGTCCACCCGTGGCTTCGATTCTGCTGATAGTGGTTACGCTCTGTAGTTCTTTTGTGCCAGCCACTACCACTTGACATAACAGTAAAAGAAGAGTTTTTGTCTTACACATGAAATAAAGTAAGCAAGTCAATTGTCCCATCTCCTTCTCTGGGTTTGCATGAGTGTTCACTAATTCTGGTGTGGTGTTGAAAAGGGTCTTGGCATTATTGGTGAGTGGTCTTTCGGCAGAAACAAAGGGTGACATTCATGCAGTTGGCTACTGAAACACAGTTGGGCGGATGATAATTCTCAGTGATACATACAAGTCAAGTGCTTGTGACATAGTCACTGGGAAGCCAAAGCCTGATTCTTCCATCATTATTGTGCACATATCGAATATGTCCTCATCACATGGAACTGAACTAAGAAACTTGCAGCTGTCTTTGCAACTGGCTAAGTCATCAATGAGTGGAAGAAGAAGGTCCTCAGCGCTCAAAGGTGAGGTGCCACATACATGACATTAGGTATTCCTGATGGAACATTGATGTTTTTAGAGGGCCGGATGCGATGTGCGTTCCAAACGTCTCTTATTTCATTCAAGTCCTCCTGTAAAACAAAGGGAAAGAGGGAAAGGGGAAAAGGGGGGTGGGAGGTGGGCACTGTCATATGTCAGGAAATAAGTATGGTAACACTTTACGTTTTTTACACTACTGAGCAAAAACAAAACAATACTGATCAATCTGAATGTATCACTGTCACTGATAACTGACACTGCATCTCAACTGATGCAGTGTCTTACACCATGTGTTTGCCTAGTAGTGGTTATTAATAGATACGCGGCATTATGGGGTTGCATCACGGCATCTAGCTGAAATCAAATAACAGGGCTAAATATGCCAGGCATGTTTTGCGCACCCACATATTCTTACAGTGGATTCAGTGAGCTACCAAGTACAAAAACCAGACAGTGACCATTAACTATAAGTATAAAAGCAAAGTTAAGTTGTTATACATTTTTTCACCTTAGCGAAGCCTAGCAACTACATTACGACTTAATCCGAGTATACGCCTACCCACCTTGCGTAAAAACGCACACAACTCATTCAATAAAACAGTTAGCCATCCCCTCAATAAAATATAGCAGCCATCTGTTTGAATATAGCCCATGGAAATTTTAGTGACTCTTTGTATTGTTTATGGGTTTGCCAGGTTATATCTATGTCTAAAATGATGCCAATGGATGCATACAGCATAATTTATTCATAGTTACTGTCAGGGTTCAAGTTATAATCTGAGTTTGGTGTGGGTCTCTAACTAAAGTTACCAGCGGAGATTAATAAACAATAAAGGGAGATAGATAGAGATATAGATAGATTATTGCTTATTACCTGGTTTCCCTCTTTCACACAAAGCAGTCCACTACTTGCCCCAGATGTCTACGATATATTTTACGCACTGCTGGCCGCCGGCACACATTTAAGCATATTATGATATGTAGCGCTGTACTAATTGCAGGATGCATTATAAAGCCAATAATAGTGAACAAACAAGCAGCAGTCAATTAAGAGTCTAATACAGTAGGCTACAATACAATCGAGTTCATGTTCGCGGATCTATTCGGTAAAAAACTGTGCGCAATTGCGCAGTGCAGCAATTCTGTCAGTCATGCGGTGCGCAGCGGGATTCATTAGGAAAACATGTTCATTTAAGTCTGTTTATCTTTTTAATGTAAATAATAATACTAATTACAATGAAAATAGATTATTTGTGATTTAAAGTAATGGTTATTGATAAATTAATTAGTGACCCGCACAGATGCATGATTTTACTGCTTCCATGGGAGCTCAGACCCTCCTTATTAGAGCTGAGCTCCCACTGGCTCCCACGTAACTCGAACCCTGGTTACTGTATCATTTACATTGAAATCCCGATCACAATCACCCAAAAACATAAATTCTAAGGGGCTGTTATGGTTATGGAACGCTCTGTTTAACCGCAGCTACTAGTTGTCAGATCATTTTATATTACCTGAATGATTGCCATGAAGCAAAACTGGACAAGTCCTTTGTCCAGGAAGTCACCGGAGAAGAGCCCTTCATCCTTGAGTTGTCCCAGTTGCTGGAACAAGTGTTCAATCCCTTCTTTTCTCATTTGTCCCCACCAGCTCTCTATCCGCTGGTTTGCCGTGCTTGCTCCTGTTATATAGCTCCTTTCTCCTGCTCTGTCATCTTCATCATTTCGACGCAAATACTGTTGGATGTCTCTTATCAAAGCATTCTCTGTACCCATGTCTGTGCGTAAAAGCCTTGGGTAACCACCAGCCTGCTCTATTGCTTCAACAAAGTAGCTTCCAATAACTTTTGGGTCGCTGTTTGTGTAGGCTGCTCTTAGCCATATAATCCTACGGGAATATCCGTCTATGCATCCATTAATGCATATACCATACGGCTTGAGTTTGTCGTAGGAATCTACATGCCATATGAAATTAGGCCCCTGTAAAAAATACTGCCTTCGTCTAAGACGTCGTCTCTGGCGAGCTTGAGAATTGACTGGGTCCAGCTGAGACAGAAGGATCCTTACGTCTTCTTTCCTGACACGGATGCCTCGTTCCAAACACTTCACATACATCCACCGGTATCCATGAAGTTTTCCAGGGCCTTCCAGTTGACTACATATAAATTCGACAGCATCCTCTAAATTATCATATTGCCGACGATGTAATCCACAAACTTTCAATGTCTTCATTAACTGCCTTTTACTGACAATAATCCCTTGCAAAGCAAGTGTGTTCAGTATATCTTGGTAACGCATCCCTAAATTAAAATACAACTTTATCAAATGCTCTCTATCCATAGCTTTTAGCCTACCAAGAACTGCCTTAAGCGAGTGGCAGCTGGAGCAAGCCTGTGGCTACATGTGCTGCTCTATTGTTCTGATTATATAGCTTACACTTATCTCGAGGCCACGAGATAGTAACTCGTGGCCTCAAGATAAGTATATAAAAGGAGCCTGAACAAAGGAGCAGCTTTTCTCCCCAAAGCAGAGAGTGCACAGTGCCTGCTCCAGCTACGACCTAGCTAAAGCACTCCTTGAGTGATAACTATGGATAGAGACTATTTGATTTACTTTTGTAAATACTTACTGGTGAGTTATGCTATGGCAATAACAGGCCAACAGCTGTAGCTGTGATTGGCCAGAGGAGAGGAAAGAGAGCGGGATGAGAGCTATTTTGGCCCAGCTTGGACCTAAGGCTGCTCCTAAACCTCTGGTCTGGACAAAATGGCACTCAGGTTGGCCAAGAAACAAAAAATCGGAGACTGCTGTGCTCAAATCTTTACAGAGACCTGCTTATTAACATCCTGGATCAACCAGTCCATGCGCTCATATCATGAATCATGCTTAAAATCAGGAGTCTGTGGCTTTATCCAGCCAAAGAGAGATCGCCGACAGTCCGCAGTGACCGGCTGCTCAGCGACATTCTGTCACTGGCACTCCAGCGCCGTGCTCCCTGTCTGGTAGACCTAGTCCGGTGCGCTGCAACGGTCGATGATCATTCCCTCTGGCTGGATTAAGCCACACCACCTGATTTTAGGCATGATCCATGATGATACAGAAAAATAGAAATGAATGGCTGCAGTGCTACTGCAGCTAGAGGCTCTCCGCAGCGCCGCACAATTTTCTAAATTCTTTCATCTCACAGAGAAAATAAAGGTCAGGTGAAAACTGAAAAACGGCTATAATAATAGTATAAACCATGCCTGATAATTTCACATTTAGCACTGGGCCTGTTTATGCAGCTATGTATGGGGTGGGATGGCGCAATGGTTAAGACGCCCGCCTTTGGTGTGCGAGACCTGGGTTCAATCCCCACTGTGTCCCTGAGCAAGACACTTAACCCCTCGTTGCTCCAGAGGCGTGCGACCTCTGACATGTATAGCAATTGTAAGTCGCTTTGGATAAAAGCGTCAGCTAAATGAATAAATGTAAAAAATGTAAATGTATGTTTATTTGCAGCAAGAGTCAGACGCACAAAAAGCACCGTGTGCGTCCGGTTATGCAAGAGAGCTTAAGCCGGTGCGCTTGTGCCAGATATCAATAAGCTGTGCAGATGCAAACATTTCGATAATCAGGGAAATACTATTTGAATTTCAGGTTTGGTTGTAGGGTACTGCTAATGTTCTCTAATTCTCATTTTGCTCTTTGCTATATGCCCGACGTTGGACTTAGCCTATAAGATAAAATGTCTCCGGTGAAAATGATCTTGGCTTTCACTCGGTGGGCTCCAGCCATCACTTAGCAGGAAACAATAACAATATAGAAATAAGCGTGTAATTCAATAAATTTCTTTCTTTTCTGTGAAGTTAAATAAACAAATTACTCATTTGTAATGATCATTAGACTTCCGCTCTCTGTCCATGGTGCTGAAATATGCTACAATAGATGATAGGCGTTTTCACGGCTATTTCTAGTCACGTAGGCGATTACGTGCAAACGTAATTATTGAAAATGTGAGCAAAGCTACATGCCTGTTAAAACAGTTTTCAATAGCATAGTAGGTCCGTGACATCGTGTCACATTGGCCTACCATTCCTTGGCTTATGCTGAAACAAGGTAGAAAGTAAATTCACTCGAGCACAACAAGTTCCGTTATTTGTTTCATGTGTCCTTGTCATGATCATATGACAGATTAGTAGGCTAAGTATTTAACACACCCTGAACTTTGCCATGTCAAAGTTTAGAAAAATATACAGTTTAACAATCAGGAGTCACTGTTGGGATGATTAAAAAAGCTCAGGAGTCTGTGACTTTATCCTGCCAAAGAGAGTGATCATTACATTTGCATTTATTCATTTAGCTGACGCTTTTATCCAAAGCGACTTACAATTGCTATACATGTCGCACGCCTCTGGAGCAACTAGGGGTTAAGTGTCTTGCTGAGGGAAACAATGGTGGGTTGGTCACAGTGGGGGATTGAACCTGGGTTTCTCACACCAAAGGCAGGCGTCTTATCCATTGCGCCATCACCACCCCCGCGGACAACGACAGTCCGCAGTGCACCGGCCGCTCTGTCCCTCTCTGGTACAGGTTGTGTTACTAGTCCGGTGCGCAGCGACGGTCGATGACTCGTGAGGCAAAGCGGTCATTTTAGTGAAATAGCCTAAAGCAAAATACATTTATTTTTCCACTGAAGAAAAAAACAGAAACTCAGTAGCTACTAGGCTACTCCCGCATACACGGCCAATAATGCAGAAATTAGTAGGCTAAATACAACAAAAATGCAGCCCAAATACAGCACATTAGCAGTAACATACGGCAGTGGTATGGCACCTTTATTAACAGTGTTGGGAATGACGCAGTTACAGTAATGCATTGCTTTTTGCTGTAACGCAGTAATATAAGGCATTACTTTAAAAAAAATCTGTAATATTATACCCGTTACAATCTCAGTAACGCGCGTTACAGCACACTTTAAACACGAAATTAAGTGGTGTTTCTTTTAAATAATTCACAAACACTGAGAAACATTTCAGCAGCAGAAAAACAAATCCATGAGTAAAAGAGTAACGTTATTTCCTGTTGCTGGAATCCGATGATTGAGATTGTAGTCCGGGAGCTACGGGGAAGCTCGCTCCTCTTAACAAGAAGATAGCTCCCCTGATGGATCATGTATAAATCGATTTCTATAGGCTGTGTGTTTGTGCTTTAATTAATGACTTTCGTGATTAGAGAGGCTGCTGTCAGTTCACCCTGACCGATCCTGTCGGAGTGTCGGGAGATTCAAATAATCAATGACGTAACGCTGCTGTACCTCGTGCGTAAATGCGCACAGCGTCTTTCTTAATGGGGAGAGATTCATCCTATTTCACCCATCCAGCCCCACCCCACCCCACCTCGCTATTAATCAGAAGATTAATTTTTATGACAAAGAACCACCCGATCTGCGGATATAACTCTGCACATCAAACCCCCTAAGCAGCACATCTTACTGTCAGAATAATGCGCCCATTAAAGAGCAGTGAAAGTAACTCAAAAATAACACAAAAGTAGTGTAAAGCATTACAATTCAGAGACAGTAATATAACTAATTACTCTCAAATGACAGTAATCTAATAATGTGTTACATTTTGGAAGTAACTTGCCCAACACTGGTAACAGAGGACAGAAAAACATTATCTAGACTGCCTAGACTGTGTTCATACACAGATAAACACGTAATTATACATAATAAATAAGTTTTCTTCCGTTTCATACCCAACTCACGGAAAACGAGCTCTGGTAGCCCACATGTAGGTTTCACTCCAAGTATCGGCAATCTTAAACGCAACAATTACACAAAAGGTGGACTTTGGCCGACATCTTACACCACTAAACTAACGCATTGGTATATTGTGCATAATAACTTGCAAGAACATAACAATAACATAACTATACATTATGTTCTCGCCAATGACAGCAGAAGCTATTCCAGGCAAAATAGCGTTGTTTACTTCCTGTATTTTCCCCTGCCCCTTGACCTCTCCAAGCAGCTGCTGTTTGAGCCAGTAATGCTATGCCCCTGCTGTCTAAATTTAACACCTGCAGCAGTCCCTTTATAGCAGACAATTGTATTTACAAAGGTTTAATTACCTAAATGTCCTGTATATTTAAGGTTTTTCAAGATCGTTTGTTAATTCTTTCAAAATCGTTGATTTTAGGAAAAAGGATATAAAGACACACACTCCTGTCTACATTAGTGGTGCTGAGGTGGAGCAGGTGAATAGTTTCAAGTTCCTGGGAATCAGCATCACAGAGAACCTGACATGTTCATGTCACATCCCCACGCTGGTGAAGAAAGCTCAGAAACAACTATATTTCTTGAGGAAGCTTAAGAAGGCTAAATTCCCACGCCAAGATCTTGTCAGCTTTTACAGAGGAGCAATAGAAAGCATCCTGACTGGAAACACCATAAACTGGCATGGGATGTGCACGGCCCAGCACCGGAGGGCTTTACAGCGGGTGATTAAAAATGCTCAGAAGATCATTGGTACCCATCTCACGAGCATCAGTGATATCGGTGAGGTGAAGTGCCTACGCAGAACCAAAAGGATACTAAAGGACAGTACCCACCCAGCCACAGCCTGTTCACCCTGCTGAATGCTGGGAAGAGATATAGAAGTTTCAGCTGCCACACCACCACACTGCAGAGGAGCTTTTTCACCCAAGCTATCAGACTCTTAAACTCTAATTCATCCTCAGCACTGCTCCAGTGATGATAGTTTATTTCTGTTTACTATTTTCATTATTGCTTCTTCATTAATGTATACTGTATGCTATGTAGCAGAAGGGACTTACAAGGCTCAATTTCACACTATAACTTGTTATATTGTGACAATAAACCTACCTACCTACCTTTTTCTTATATCATCTGGTTACAATTATTTAACTGTAAATAGCAGGGATATCAGAGGCTGAGCCAGCAGTGAGAGATTTATGTTTGCAAAGGTAGGCTATGTGTATGTAGGTGGTCAAATAAAGAACTGTTGCAGCAAACTCTCTCCAGTATTGGAATTTGATGAGGCAGCTATCTCTGGGCTACACCTGCTACATTTGCAATTACATATTAGCCTATACAGTGCATCATCCGGAAAGTATTCACTGCGCTTTACTTTTTCCACATTTTGTTATGTTACAGCCTTATTCCAAAATGGATTAAATTCGTTATTTTCCTCAAAATTTTACAAACAATACCCCATAATGACTATGTGAAAGAAGTTTGTTTGAAATGATTACAAATGTATAAAAAATAATAAACGAATAACTGACTAGCTTATTTGATTTACTTTTATTCAAACTTAGGGTGAGTTATACTATATACTATATATGGCAATAGCAGAGGGTGCTGTGATCGCCCTGTTGGCGCGCTGACATTGCCATAGCATAACTCATCTGGATGTTAAAATAAAAGTAAATCAAATAGTCTCTATCCATAGTTATTACCCAAGGAGTGCTTTAAGTAGGTGGTAGTGGGAGCAGGCACTGTGCACTCTCTGCTTTGGGGAGAAAAGCAGCTCCATTATGCATTCTCCTTTTATATACACTTATCTTGAGGCCACGAGATAGTATCTTGAGGCCACGAGATAGTATCTTGTGGCCACGAGATACTGGGTGTTTCTCAAAACCAAGAATGCAAAGAATGGACTTGTGTTCTTGGGGAGAACATTCTTGCTAGTCGTTCTTGGAAGAATGAACTTGCAATGTCACGAGCACAAAACGCTGCTGACGGTTTGAGACGATGCGTTCTTGCTGGTATTGCGCAACACCCTGAGCGCTGAGGTTGCCTGCATTTCTCTGAATCTCTCTAATTATTATAACGGCCAGGTTTTATCCCCCCAGAACAAAAAGCTGAGAATCGGGTTAATTGTAGGTTTTAAATTAACAAGCTATATTTGCGCATACATAAAAAATATATAAAATAAAAGCAAATAAAAGGCAAATACTGTGACCACAACTACACTGTAAACTAACAATGTAATGTGTAATATAATAATAATAATAATAATAATAATAATAATAAAGCAAAGACAGTCCCCTTTCTTTCTATTTGTTTATTTTTTCCGAAGTTTCACAAGACAAGATTTTCTCTAAGTATTTTTCTGTACATGATCCAGATGTCTCTTGATTTAAGTTAAAATCTTACAAAATTACTCAGAATGTAATGACAGAATAACAGCGGTACGAACGTTAAAACTAACTTCCAGCTGTGGGTCTTCACTCTGCCGTGCTGGCTGCAGTCTGAGGGCTCTGTACGCTGACTGGCAGGCCGACTCGTAAGCTTCTCCCGCGGGCTGGTTCGCTACCTCCCCCCGCTGACGGTTGCGGAGCGTCGCAACTCCGAAAACGTTGGAGCACATTTTCGATTCGCCATCATTTATAGTAAAACTGCCGAGATTCGACATCTACACAGTCGATTTCACGCCTCAAAACTCTTCAGAAGTGGATTTAGTAATGAAATAGCGTATGAAAACAGTAAAAAACGTTCTGTTGTCGGCCTGTCTCTCAGCTTTTTTCCGCCGCTCGCTTGAATACCGAAATGAATGCTGGGATATCTCTGCCGTCAAGTTCACACAAGTTACCACCCGATGCATCCTCGGTAAAATGGGCGTGTCAAGAACACTTCCGGGATTTTTTACCGTTCTTGCCAAAATGCAAACTTGCGTATTGGGACAGTACTTGGGCCATAAAAGATGACGTTTCACAAGAACACAAGAACACAAGTACAGACAAGAACAGAGATTGAGAAAGGCCCACTATCTTGAGGCCACGAGATACTATCTTGTGGCCACGAGATACTATCTTGTGGCCACGAGATACTATCTTGTGGCCACGAGATACTATCTTGTGGCCACGAGATAGTTATATTAATTTTTTTTTACAAAGTGGGACTAGGGGGGCTCCGTACTTCACATTTTTCTTCATTCTTTTTTTAACTCTGCTTTTTATGAACTAGGTTCTGCTGAGTCCAGGATCAAAGTCCTTCAGGTCCCTCTGAGGGTCTCTCCCTCTTACTGGGTGGCGTCTCTCAGCCTGAGGACTCTGTGGCTCAGAGCAGAGTACGGATCCTTTTCCTGTCCTCACTGCTCGCTCTGCCTCTGTTACTTTGGGGGAAGCAGGACTGGATGTGGAGCGAGTCAATCAAACTGCAGAGACCTGTGGGCCGGTATCAGTTCTGACTTCACCTGGTACCTGTGTGTGCTGGAGAAGACGTCTACTACTACCAAATCCTGGCAGCCGGTCCACTGGACCAGGTCAGCACCGAGCGTCTCCCACGGCCTGCAGTAGTGTCTCTTTGAAGGTGTCCCAGTTCTCCAGCAGCCTCTGAAGCTGCAGCTCAGTCCCGTCCAGCAGACACACTGTTTGTCTGTCTCTCAGCACTTTGCTGTGTCCTGGTGTCCTACATGCAGTTTCTGCACCATCTCAGGCTGGAGTCACTGTGGTTTCACCAGTCCATCTATTTTCCACTGTGAGCTCACCTGCAGACTGTAGCAAAGGTAGGAGGTCTCTGTCTGTGCTGGATCTGTCTGTCCACCCCTCAGTGCAGCAGCTCCTTGATTTCCAGGCCTCTCTTCTCTGTTCCAGGCCTGACATGAAGTCCAGAGCTGTGAAAACACGTTAGCGCCCTCTGGCTGTGCAAGTCTAAACTACTGAGGGGAGCGTGAGCCTTTCTGTCCTGACTCTCAGCTCCTGTCTCATATTCATATTCCCCTCAGAGGACACATTTTAGGACTGAGAAAGATTTTTAATACACCTGCTTTCTAGTCCTGCCGGCGTTAAGGCAACTTTATTTGTTGTTTTTTTTTCACAAATATCTTTATTGAATTTTAAATGTTTTTCAGACATACAAAAGAAAGAATGTATGAAGACAAACATAAAAATAAAAAACATAAATAAAAAATTAAAAAACAAACACAGCCTCCCCACACCCTTGAACCCCATGCTCACTCCATCAGCAAAAAAATTATAGTTTACATGTCACAGGCTTTTACAAGGCGCAAGAAAGGCAACCACATATCTTTAAAGTCCTCAAGTTTTCCTCTCGCAATGTAGGTCAGTTTCTCCAGTGCCAGGTTGTTAGACATTAGTTTGATCCACTGGTTTATCTTTGGTCTTTCTGTGTCCTTCCAGTTCAGAGCGATTACATGTTTAGCCTGCAATAAGCAGAAACTAACAAGACTCCTCTTTTTTGTAGTCCCTTTAGGAAAGATGTGCAGCAAGCAGAGTTTACCGTCCATTGGCATGTTATATTCAATCAAACGGGAAATAAATGTAGTAACCTCCTTCCAAAAAGTCTGAAGTTCCGGACACTGCCACATACAATGAAGAAGAGTGCCCTTATCTACACCACATTTTACACAAACATCAGGAATATTAGAATTAAAATGGTGAAGTTTTACAGGAGTAATGTAGGTTCTAAATAACCATTTGTACTGCAGCAATCTAAACCTGGTGTTAATAGTTTGTGTCTGTGCCAGCAGGCAAGAATTTTTCCACTCATCATCCGAATTTTCTGTTTGTAAATCAGTTTTCCATGCTTGTAAATACGAAAGACTTTCTTTCGAGGAAAGTAGTAAAATGTTGTAGAATTTGGAAAGCAGGCCTCTACTCTGATGATGGTTTACGGCTATGTTCTCTATAGTGGAGAGTGGGGGTTTCACAGTAGACTTTAGTTGGGTAGTGA
The DNA here is from genome assembly GCA_024633595.2 of Lepomis macrochirus. NCBI lineage: Eukaryota > Metazoa > Chordata > Actinopteri > Centrarchiformes > Centrarchidae > Lepomis > Lepomis macrochirus. The sequence continues at coordinate 1,448,718 of JALXJV020000007.1, forward strand.
TGAAACTTCTAACCTGTAGGCACTTAAAAAAGTGTTTTTTGGGCAAACCATATTTATTTACCAATTGCTCAAACGACATCAACACTCCTTCACTATATAGGTCCCCGATTTTATTCAAGCCATTATTCAGCCAAATTCTAAACCCCCTGTCTGCTCTTCCTGGTTTAAATCTATCATTTCCCCAAACTGGCGACAAACATGAGAGCTTAGACACCTCCGTCAAGGCAGAATGACATTGGTGCCAAATTAATATTGTATTTTTGAGAAAAGGATTTTTCGTGTTTTTTGCTAATTGTTTGATCTCTGCTGCATAAAGATAATTTGTCAAAGGTAGCTTCAATGTATTGTTCTCAATGTATATCCAAGATGGTGAGGCAACTTAATTTGTACAGCACATTTCAACAACAAGGAAATTTAAAGCTTTTTACGTAAAATATAAAAACAGGGGAAATTTAAAGAGAAAATATAAATATAATTAAAGTTCAATAGAAAACAAAACCAGGACGCTCAAAGTTAAAGCTCACTTTAAGTCTTCAGTCTTGATTTAAAAGAGCTGAGAGTTTCAGCAGAGCTGCAGGTTTCTGGGAGTTTGTTCCAGATACATGGAGCAGAAACTCAACGCTGCTTCTCCAGGTTTACTTTGACTCAGAAAGCAGACCTGATCCCAGACCAGCTGAGAGGTCTGAAGGTTCATAACGGAGCAGACGATCAGAAATGTGTTCACACCGGTCGAATTCACAGACCGGACTGAGGCCAAATGCAGGACACCAGACAGCTGAAGGCAGTTAGTGATACGTACTGAAGGTGTGAAGGTAAAACCGGACCGAGGACCAGTTCAGGCAGAGAGACCAAATCCAACTGTGGCAGAATCTGCATCAAACACGTGAGCAGGAAATAATCCAGGAGAACAGTCAGCAGAACTGAGATGAGCAGACAGAAGCTGAACAGACAAGCATTTATACAAACAAGCAGGTGGGAGCAGCTGGTGAACAGGTCATCACACACAGAAGCAGGTGACACTGAGGGCTTTCCTATAAATTTAAACCATCTTTCCAGATTAAACGAGATTCTTCCTCACATTTCTGCAACGTTTGCCTTAGTTTGGAGTTTCAGGGTGACACCATGGAGCAAACCGTCTGTTTTATTACCCTCTTTTTTTTTAGAGGGGCAACAGAGCTGAGGGTCATTCACAGTCTGAAGAGTCCACTCTGAGACCTCCTGCTGCTGCTGCTGCTGCTGCTGCTGCTGCTGCAGACCATTGGCAGACTCTACCTTTAAAACACTGACATAACTTAGAGGGAACAGCTGCTGTTGAGGGGTTGCTATGGATACAGTTGCTGCTGTTGTTGATGCTGATACTACTGGAGGTGATCTGTGACTACTGATACATTAAAACAACTGTATGATATATATTAGCTGAGTAAACAATTATGTGACCATAAAAAGATAGTTGAGTGTTTGGGACCAGCTCACAGTGACTGAGCTGCTGTGATACTGCAGGATCCACCAGGCTGCCTGCTGGGAGACGCTCACAGAGCTGCAGGAGGAGGAAATAAGATACCAGATTAAAAAAGGGTGGGAAATAATCTGAGAAGGAAACATTAACGAGGAAAGGATGAGGGAAGCCACGGCAGGGTGAGACAAACAGATCTACAGACAGAGGTGAGTGTGTCTACAGTATGCAAAACTATGATTTTATATATTGAATTTGAGATATATTTGGATTTTTATTGACTGTGTCTAATCATATATCTAAATAAATAAACTAGCAAACTAGAAAAACGTATGAAATGTTTTGAAATCAGGTAACATGCTGCTCTGTATAAAACATGACATCTTGTTCTAATAATTGTCTATGGACAAAATCTTTATAGAATGTTTGAGGATTTTATTGAGTATAGAAGAAAGTCGCTCTCATTGTTTAGATGCTCTTTAGAAATCCTACATAATATTACTACGATCAGTCGGCAGGCTGAAGAGGGAGTCCAGTCATCCAGCAGGCTCCTTTAGAGCCACCTGATTCCCGCCTGCTCAGGTGTGTCGCATCTCACACCAGGTATCGACTCCACCCACCAATTACCTGGATTAAAGGGACAAAACGCAGCCAGATACAAAGAAGAAGAGAGGGTCCACATGGCTTCTTCTGATGGACATCAGTCTGTTACTGTTTGTTTTATAGCCATGTCCGACGGTGAGTCCATCAAATATAAAGTCGCAGGTGAAACTAATGTTTGACTCAGCAGCTACCAGCTCTTATTTATTCAGCCAGCAGCTTTTACAGGCAGCAGAGAGAGAAAGAAAATCTGCTGGATAAAATAGTCCTGTTGGCCTTTAGGCAAGACGCACAGCTTCCTCTGAGCGCAGGCTGCTTCAACCACGAGCTGCTCCGTGGCCGTGGTAACCAGTCTGTGGTCTGTCTGTGGTCACCAGTCTGCGGTCACCAGTCTGTGGTCACCAGTCTGCGGTCGCCAGTCTGCGGTCACCAGTCTGCGGTCGCCAGTCTGCGGTCGCCAGTCTGTGGTCACCAGTCTGCGGTCGCCAGTCTGTGGTCACCAGTCTGCGGTCGCCAGTCTGTCCTTTCCAATGCAGCCCATTGTCCCACTCTGAGTCTGGCTGCTGACTCCTGAATCAGATGCGGCTCTCACGCTGTTGCTGTGTGTTTATTGCTGCTCTTACTAGCAGATGTTGTCAGTAGATCTCGTTCTGTATTTGATGCTCTGCTTCTATAATGTTCCTCAGACGCCAGCTGGGGACAAAATGGCGGCAGGTTTCTGCTCTTTTGTAAAAAGATCATTGCTCTGCTGCCGTTTCAGAGACCTGGTCTACGTTGATCTGAGCGTTCTGTAACGTAAAGTGTTCAGATGCTGTGGCTCAGTGTCTCACTTCATGTTCTTCACAGAAGGATGCGAGGACAGAGGTTTTGCCAAACCAGCGAAGGGTCGCCATCACCTCATGTGTGTGTACAGAGTTTCCAGAGGAAGAGGAGGCCTCGCCACCAAACCTGAGGGCTGCAGCAGCTGGTTGGCTGAGGATTCCTCTGAGGATGCCCTGGAAGTGCTGAGCACAGGTGCACAGCAGAACTTTAGCATCTCACAGTATGGGGGTCAGCTTCTCCAGACTTCTTTCTTCCCTGCAGCTCGGCTCATCTGACCCTGAGCGGGAGGCCGACAGCTTTCCACATTTCTCCTGGCTTGTGTAATATTTAGTCCTTTGTGTATATATTTTCTTTGTATGGTGGGTACAGACTGAATGTGTGGTCACATGTAGCTCCTGCTGGTCTAAAGGCGGCTTTACTAATAACCTGAAATAACATTAACGTCTTAGCTCCTGGGGTTTGTGAAAGGTTTAATGTTTCAAAGTACTTGTTCCACTTTCTATCCTGATTTTCAGCTGTCGACTTATTTCTGCACAGAAAAAGCAGAATGAAGCGCCGCCCGTTGTGCAGAGTGCGCTGTGCCGATCACAGCTCCTCAGGAGTGTGCACGGTGTCACAGATCTAAAGGACGCATACTCGTGCTGGGAATGGCTTCAGGAAGGTGAGTGAAAGGCTCTCACACACAAACACAGGCTGCTGATTCCTGTGCTGACAATGTCAGGCTGTTTAGATACGCAGGCCCACCAGGCTGCCCGCTGACAGAACGCCATGGAAGAAGGTCCATCCGCCTGGACCGCCATTTCCAGGCTGTGCACAGTATGGAGGTAGGCATTTGCACTTTTGAAAAAACAACTGCTGTTGCTTTGCTGCCGTTTCAGAGAGTGGGGGTGCAGACCGGGTATCAATGAACTGACTGTTGCCACAGATCTCACCCAGTGTTCTGTGTCCACAGAAGGACAACAGGAAGTTGCTCCTGGAGGAGACCAGAAAGGAAGATTCCCAACTGTCTGCCATAAGGACAAACAAGACACCAGCAGGTTCAGCCCCCCCCAAAGAAGCACAAACAGACTTTGGTTTGTAAAGTAAGTAAGTAAGTAAGTAAAATTTATTTATATAGCACCTATCACAGATAAAATCACAAAGTGCTTTACATAACAAGTTTAACAAAAATGATAACAGTTTAGACACATCATACAGAAATAAAATAAAATAAATAAAAACATACAGACAGAAAGCTCAGTCAACTGAAAGCTTGTCTAAAAAGTGCTGTCTTTAGCTGTTTTTAAAAGAATCAACAGAATCGGCCACACGCAACGACGAGGGCAGGGCATTCCATAGTTTGGGAGCTACTGCATAAAATGAGCGGTCTCCCCGGGTTTTTAGGCGTGTTTTGGGGACCATCAGGAGGTTTTCACCTGAAGAACGAAGAGTGCGGCCGGAAGAATATGGGGTCAGCATGTCGGTGATATAATGGGGGTCTGTCCATGTAGTGCTCTAAAAGTTAAGACTAAAATTTTAAACTCAATTCTATATTTTACTGGAAGCCAGTGAAGATTAAATAAGATTGGAGTAATGTGAGCCGTTCTGTTAGTTCCTGTAATTAGCCTGGCTGCAGCGTTTTGCACCAATTGAAGACGGTTCAGAGAAGATTTGTTAAAACAGGTAAAAAGAGAGTTACAATAATCAAGCCGTGAAGAGATAAAAGAGTGAATGATCAATTCCATGGTAGCTTTAGGTAAAATAGATCTCAGTTTAGAGATATTTCTCAAGTGAAAAAAACAATTTCTGACCAGCTGTCTAGAATGACCATCCAGAGACATAGATTGGTCGAACAAAACACCTAGGTTTCTAAGACTCATCTGGAAGGACGAGTCCAAGGAACAGAGGTGTTGTTTAATTTGGGGTAGTTTTGTTCTGGAGCTATGATTAATGTTTCAGTCTTTTTGTATTTAGTTGTAAATAATTATTGTATAACCAGGTATTAATGCATGACACGCATTCCAATAAATCAGTTAATTTACCTAATTCTGACTCATTGAAGGAGCAATACAGCTGAATATCATCAGCATAAAAGTGATAGGACACATTATGAAAATTACTAATTAATTCACCAAGGGGCTAATATACAATAAAAACAAAATTGGACCTAAAATCGAACCCTGAGGAACTCCATATGGAAGCGGGGTCATGTCAGACACGATGTTGTTTACGGACACACAAAATGATCTATCACTCAAGTATGAAGTGAACCATTTTAGAACAGACCCAGAAAAACCCAATTCATTACGTAGACGATTTATCAGTACTCCATGATCCAATGTATCAAATGCTGATGATAAATCAAGTAAAATTAGCACAGTGTATTGACCAGAATCAGCAGCCATCAAAATGTCACTTGATACCTTTAGAAGAGCAGTCTCAGTAGAATGGAATTTTCGAAAACCTGACTGAAATACATCATAAACATTTTTTCCTTCTAGAAATGAAGTCAGCTGCCCTGCCACCACTTTCTCAAGAATTTTAGATAGAAAGGGCAATTTAGATATAGGCCTATAATTAGTCGGTTCAAAAGAATCCAAATTTGGTTTCTTTAGTATGGGGCTGACAACTGCTTGTTTAAAATTGATAGGCACAGAACCAGATAAAAGGGAAAGGTTAATCAGTCTAACAACATAAGGACCAACCAAATCAAACACTTTTAACAGCAACGAAGTCGGGCAATGCATCAAGCGGGCTTGAAGATGGTTTAACTTTGCTTAATAAGCCCTTAATATCCTCTTCATTGACAGGTGAAAAAGTATCCCAAGAGTATGAGGCAGCTAAACCACCAGATATGGACTCAAGAGATGGATTTATAGTAGCTCTAATATCTTGCACCTTATTTACAAAAACCTGTAAAAACCTATTACAGTCAGACTTTGAGTGCACAGGCACTTGGGAGACAGGAGGAGAGACAATCTTAGATATTGTATCAAACAGGACTTTAGGATTTTTCTTGTTCAGGGTTACAAGATTTGAAAAATAAACTGACCTGGCCTGTTTTATCATAGCATTAAGCACTGTGATAAGCTCTTTCAAATGCAGTCTATGTACTTCCAGACTAGTTGATTTCCACAAACGTTCAACTTTACGGCACTTTCTCCTGAAAGACATTATTTCTTCATTCAACCAAGGGCACGGATTCTTAGGGGATGTGCTTTTATATTTCAGAGGTGCAACCTTATTTAAAATAGACAAACAATGGCTATCAAAAGACTGAAGGAATAAATCAACGCCACTACACCCAATAAAAGAACTAGGGTCAAATGCCTCCGAAAAATTTTTTCAACTGTGGTTTGGTTAATTATGCGTCTTTGCAGCATAGGTGTACATGGAGGACAATCAATATTAAATGACAGGTTAAAAAATATGCAGCTGTGGTCACTAACATTAATGTCCATGACACTCAATTGGTCAATGTTCAGGCCTAAAGAGAAAACAAGGTCCAAAGTATGGCCCTTTATATGTGTGGGACCAGAAACATGCTGTTTAAAATGAAATGATTCAGTGAGAGTAATGAACTCAGATGCTACAGCACAAGAAGAGTCAATATGGAGGTTAAAATCCCCGAGTATCAAAACATTTTCAAGTTTGATAATTGAAGATAAAAACTCTGCAAAATTCTCTAAAAACAAGCGAGCAGGACCAGGAGGTCGGTAAATTAAGACACAATAAAATGGAGCATTATTTCCAACCTTAGTCATCTGTAGCTCAAATGTATCGAAAGAGTCCGAGCTCAACAGCCTGCAGCAGAAACGGTCCCGGTACACAAGCGCGAGTCCACCACCTCGCCGCAACACCCGCGGTGTCCCGAACACAGAACAGTCCGGAGGACAAAGTTCGTTGAGATGAGTGTACTCCATTTCTCGCTGCCAAGTCTCAGTTAGGAACATAAAGTCAATATGTTCCTTTGTGAATAAATCGTTGAGGATGAACGTTTTGTTAGCAATGGAGCGTGTGTTAAACAGAGCAAAACGAGCCGGCTGGGCACGTTCTGATAGTTCGTGATTATTACTTGCTAACTGGCATGGCACAGGACACAGAAACCGCTCCCGCGGGGGGCCTCGGAGCAGGCGAGACAGAAAAGTCCGGTCAGGTTGACTGATCCAAAAGGACGGCGGTGCACAGGACGTGTTCATGCCCGGCTTGCTGACAGGAACCGACCTCAGGCAACGCTCAATCCAGAAAGATCCAGGACCTCTCAGACATGGAGGCAGGCCACGTTGTTTCCTCAGCCTGACCTGGACACCAGCCCTGGAACCCCGCTTCCTTCTCCTACCGCGAGGCTTCGACACTAGCAGGTACATCGGCGATGACGTGGAAAATTCCAAGTTTGGAGGGAAAACTCTGTAGACCTGGCCCAGGTAACCGGTGAAATCGTTCATGGACCTCTTGATGCTGGAATAACATGTGGCGATCATATTTTAAGACAGCTGAGACACAGCTACTTGTTAACAGGGCTGATATGACAAAAAACAACACCAGAAAAACCACAGATACACGTGAGAAAAGAGTGGGAGCAGAGGCAAAGCCGAACACAGGCGCCATCTTGCTTGAGTAAGTAAAGTAATACTGTTCTTATTAATCACTCAGCCTGCATCGCCCTGACATTTCAGTAACACTCTGTTCTTTCTTCTTCTCTGGTTTAGCAAAGTTTCTCCAGAGGAACTTGAGGTCCAGGCCGAGCAGGAGGGAGAAACGCCAACTTAAGAAGGCCGTTTTGTACATCACATGTGGGGGATGAAAAGCCCTCCCCCGTCCCACCTCATGGTTTTAAAGAAGACGGGGAAGGTCTTCAGGTAAATTGTGTTATTTGGCTCTGATGGTTTGGTAACTGCTGACATCAGTGAGACTCTCATCCTGAGGCTTTTTCTCTTGGTTAGGTGGAAAGCTAAAGGAGAGGCAGAGCCCGGCAGAAACCAGAAGGGGCCACCTGGTAGCCATCAGGAGGTTCTTGGTGTTCCTGAGGAGGGAGGACGTCTCCCAGGAAACGGTCCACTGTCTGCAGCACAGGTGATGTCCCTGGACAGGGTGCTGAAAAGGGAGCTCTGCACCCTCCCAAAGCAGACCGGGACCCGGCCCCAGGGGGGGTCCGATGTTTACTGCAGACTGTGTGGCAGCTCACAGCTGTTATGGAATGAGAGAGAAGCTTCTCTCAGCAGAGCAGATCTGCTCCTCATTCCAGCAGTGGCACTAACATGCTGATTCCATTTTTCCTCTAATACGTCTTTCAGAAGACGGCAAGAGAAAAGGGCAAAAAACAAGAACCTGGAGGATGAAGAGAAGGCAGGAACTCATCATCCTGATGAAGCTTCCAGGCAGGTCGCTGATGGTGGACCCCCACCCCACTCTCCACCACCAGGCAGGTGGACCCTGCAGAGCATGGGTCACCTCCACTGCAGCCACAGATGCTAATCCATGGAGAGGACTCCAACAAAATGGACCTCAGAGGAGACGGACGACAGCAGCGGGTCGGATGAAGATGCCCAAAAAGTTGTAAGCAGCAATGCACAGCATGACTCAGCATCTCTCTGTGTGGGGGTGAACTTCCTACCTCATCTTTGTTACTTGCAGGTAAAGAGTCCTCCTAAGAAGTTGCTGAGGGTAAAGCTGCCCCACTTCTCCATACTGTTACATGGCTTTTTCCACCCCGCCTGTACGTGTGGCGTATAAATGATTGGAAGTTTAGATTTTGCAGAGCCTCATTAGGAGGAGACAAATACCTGAGATGAGTTGGAGGACAGGAGCTGCTCACCTGAGGAGTCAGAAGAAGAGTTGACAGCTGATGATGCTGAAGAAGCACAGAGTAACTTAGCGTATCACAGTTTGGGCTCAGTTTCTCAGGCCCAGTCTTTTGTCCTGGCAGCTGCAGAGTCCTCTCAAAGTGGCGGCGGGGAAGCAGCACTTTGGTCTGCGTTGTTACAGGGATTTCTACACCCACTAACAAACCCTAACCCTGTCAGACTTTGTGTAACTTGTCAAACGTCGCTTTAGCTTCCTCCAAACTGAGGGTTTTAAGGTACCCTGATGACCTCGAGGCAGATATACGGAGAGTCTTCTGTGATGTGTGCAGTGAAACCATCACCGTTGGAAAGGTAAATATAAGTGTTTCTTGTGACGGACATGATGTCCAGATTATTTGTGTGATAAGGATCCTCCCTTTCAGAGGGATTACACCTGATTGGAAGCAAACATGTTCACAAAAACCTTGACCTCCAGCCAACGATGTGGGCTTTGTAGATCATTGGCAGACTTTCTGGGGAAGACCTGGTCTGATTCGGAGAGACGGCATCCATCCCTCTTGGGAAGGAGCAGCTCTCATTTCTAGAAATCTGGCCAACTTTATTAGCGGACCAAATCCATGACAACCCAGAGTTGAGACCAGGAGGCAGAGTCGCAGTCTAACACACTTCTCTGCCCTTCTAATTCAGCAGTTACCCACCCAAAACCCTACGCAGAGTCGCAGTTTAACACACTTCTCTGCCCTTCTAATTCAGCAGTTACCCACCCAAAACCCTACGCAGAGTCGCAGTTTAACACACTTCTCTGCTCCTCCGTTCCAGGAGTTACTTAGTGAAAACCCTATAGTGACGGTGTCCTGTCCCCGACCATTGAAATTATTTAAATCAAAGGTAAACAGAAGAGGAGCTGTGCATAAAAACCTCATAAAAATTAAAACCACAGGAGCAATAGTGCAAACGAATAGGAGAGTAAAATGTGGACTCTTAAACATCAGATCTCTCTCTTCTAAAGGTGTACTAGTAAATGAACTAATATCAGATTATGGAATTGATTTATTCTGTCTTACTGAAACCTGGCTGGGTGATGGAGAATATGTAAGCCTAAATGAATCCACCCCTCCCAGTCATATGAATACTCACATTCCTCGAAGCACAGGCCGAGGAGGTGGAGTTGCAGCTATCTTTGACTCTAGCCTAGTAATCAGCTCTAAACCTAAACTAAATTATAACTCATTTGAAAGCCTTGTTCTGAGTCTTTCACACCCAAGCTGGAAATCACTGCAACCAATTCTATTTGTTGTAGTGTACCGAAGCACCTGGGCCGTACTCTGAATTCTTATCTGAATTTGCAGAGTTTTTGTCAACTTTAGTCCTTAAAACGGACAAAGTTATTATTGTAGAGGATTTTAATATTCATGTGGATGTAGAGAATGACAGCTTTAGTACTGCGTTTATCTCTCTATTAGATTCAATTGGCTTCTCTCAGAGTGTTCATGAACCGACTCACTGTTTTAACCACACCCTCGACCTTGTTCTGGTATATGGTATTGAAATTGAACATTTAATAGTGTTCCCACAGAATCCCTCTTTATCTGACCACTGTTTGATAACTTTTGAGCTTGTACTGCTGAACTACCCTCCATTGGGCAAAAATTTGTATACAAGACGTCTGTCTGATAGTGCTATAGCTAAATTTAAGGATGCGATCCCATCGGCTCTAAATTCACTATCAGGTATCAAATTAACAGAGGACTCTTACGCGAATTTCAGTCCCTCTCAAGTCGATCATCTTGTTGATAGTGCTGCAGGCACGCTGCAAACAACACTCGACTCTGTAGCCCCTCTACAAAAGAAAATACTAAAACAAAGACGGTTAGCTCCATGGTATAATACTGAAACTCGCAAATTAAAGCAAATATCACAGAAACTTCGAGAGGAATTGGCGCTCCACCAAACTGGAAAATTCTCGCTTAATTTGGCAAGATAGTCTTAAAACTTATAGGAAGGCCCTCCGTAATGCCAAAGCAGCGTACTACTCGTCATTAATAGAGGAAAATAGGAACAACCCCAGGTTTCTTTTCAGCACTGTAGCCAGGCTGACAGAAAGTCACAGCTCTATTGAGCAAAGTATTCCCATAGCTCTCAGTAGTTATGACTTCATGAGCTTCTTTAATGATAAAATCCTAGCTATTAGAAACAAAATCCAACAAGACCTGCCCTCAACTGGCACCGACTTAAGTCTATACTCAGGAACTTTGGGTACAGCTGTAGAACCAGTTATATGTTTAGACTGCTTTGCTTCCCTCAATCTTTATCAACTAACTTCAATAATTTCTTCATCTAAACCATCAACCTGCCTCTTAGACCCCATCCCGACTAGGCTGCTAAAAGAAGTTTTGCCCTTGGTTGGCACTTCTCTGCTGGATGTGATCAATTTGTCTTTATCAACAGGCTACGTGCCACAGTACTTTAAAGTAGCTGTAATTAAACCTCTTCTGAAAAAGCCCAACCTGGATCCAGACGTTTTAGCCAACTATAGACCTATATCTAACCTTCCATTTATCTCTAAGGTCCTGGAGAAAGCAGTCGCCAAACAGCTGTGTGACTTTCTACATAGCAATAGTTTATTTGAGGATTTTCAGTCAGGATTTAGAGCTCATCATAGCACAGAGACAGCACTGGTGAAAATTACTAGTGATCTCCTGACTGCATCAGACAAAGGACTTGTCTCTGTATTGGTTTTATTAGATCTTAGTGCTGCATTTGATACCATTGACCATCAGATCCTATTACAGAGACTGGAACATTTCATTGGCATCAAAGGAACCGCTCTAAGCTGGTTTAAGTCCTATTTATCAGATCGATTTCAGTTTGTACATGTTAACGATGAGTCCTCCATGCATACCAAAGTTAGTCATGGAGTTCCACAAGGATCTGTGCTCGGACCAATCCTCTTCACTTTATATATGCTTCCCTTAGGCAATATTATCAGGAAACACTCCATAAACTTTCATTGTTATGCAGATGATACTCAGTTATATCTATCGATCAAGCCAGATGAAACCCATCAGTTAGCTAAGCTTCAAATGTGTCTTCAGGATGTTAAAACCTGGATGACCTGCAATTTTCTAATGTTAAACTCAGATAAAACTGAAGTTATTGTTCTAGGCCCTAAGCACCTCCGCGACGCATTATCTAAAGATATAGTTTCCCTGGATGGCATCGCCCTGGCCTCCAGCACCACTGTGAGAAATCTTGGAGTTATCTTTGATCAGGACATGTCGTTCAACTCTCACATTAAGCAAATTTCAAGGACCGCTTTTTTTCACCTACGTAATATTGCAAAAATCAGGAACATCCTGTCTAAAAATGATGCAGAAAAACTAGTCCATGCATTTGTTACTTCTAGACTGGATTACTGCAATTCCTTATTATCAGGCTCTTCGAAAAGTCCATTAAGACTCTTCAGCTGATCCAGAATGCTGCAGCACGTGTTCTGACAGGAACCAGTAAAAGAGATCATATCTCTCCTGTCTTAGCTTCTCTGCATTGGCTTCCTGTAAAATCCAGAATAGAATTTAAAATCCTTCTTCTCACATACAAAGCACTTAATGGTCAGGCACCATCTTATCTTTAAAGAGCTCATAGTACCTTACTACCCCCACCAGAGCACTGCGCTCCCAGAATGCAGGGTTACTTGTGGTTCCTAGAGTCTCCAAAAGTAGAATGGGAGCCAGAGCGTTCAGTTATCAGGCTCCTCTCCTGTGGAACCAGGTTCCAGTTTGGGTTCGGGAGGCAGACACCGCCTCTACATTTAAGAGTAGGCTTAAGACTTTCCTTTTGATAAAGCTTATAGTTAGGGCTGGCTCGGTGAGTCCTGAACCATCCCTTAGTTATGCTGCTATAGGCTAGACTGCCGGGAGATTTCCCATGATGCACTGAGCTCCTCTCTCTCTTCTCTCTTTCTCTCTGAGTGCAACCTCATCCCATTAATGCATGTTACTAACTCGATTTTTTCTCCCTTTCCCGTGGTCGTGTGCTTCCCCCTCCTGTCGCTTCCTGCGGGTGTTGCTGGCTCTGGAGCTGTGGAGTCTGGATCTGTTGTTGGGAGTCTCCTGCTGCCCCCGTGTTCCTGCTCGACGCCCTCTGCTACAGTTGCAACTGCTGTTACTAGTCCTATTGCTATTATTACTGTTATAATTAATATCACTAAACATTACTACAAATATCTGTACCATTTTTCATTCAGTCTATAGCACCATCACCTTTGTCTGTACCTCTATGTGTATACTGTGTAGGTTGCCTCCCTCTGCTCTCTCTCTCCTGCTCTCTCTCTCCTGCTCTCTCTCTCTCTCTCTCCCCTCACCCCCAACCGGTCGAGGCAGATGCCCCCACCCTGAGCCATGGTTCTGCTCGAGGTTTCTGCCTCTTAAAGGAAGTTTTTCCTTGCCTGTGTCGCCTAGTGCTGCTCTTGGTGGGAATTGTTGGGCTTCTGTAAATAACTTCAGAGTTCGGTCTAGACCTGCTCTTTATGAAAAGCGCTGTGAGATAACTGTTGTTGTGATTTGGCGCTATATAAATAAAATTGAATTGAATTAAGCTGAACCTTTTCCAGACTGATACCTTTCCACTAAACATTCCTGATAGATTTTTAGATGAATGCTGTTCTCAGCAGCCAGAACTTTTACAGAAACGCCAAAAACTCAAGTTAACCACACACACACCTTCCTGGCTCTGGTCCACAAATTGCAGGCAGAGTGATTTTTTTAAGCCGTTTTATTTATTGCTTTTTGTGTCTGGTTCCTGTCTGAGGATCACAGACTTCCTGACTGACAGGAGTCAGCAGGTGAGGCTGGGGAACATCACATCCAGCACCCGGACTATCAGCACCGGCGCCGCCCCCCAGGGATGAGTGCCCCCCCCCTGCTCTTCCTCCACACCAACGACTGCACCTCAGGAGACCCATCAGTCAAACTCCTGAAGTTCATCAGCCTCATCAGGGACGGTGAGGAGTCGGCCTACAGATGGGAGGTGGATCAGCTGGCTCTCTGGGGGGTCAGAACAACCTGGAGCTTAACACGCTCAAAACTGTGGAGACGACTGTGGACTTCAGGAGGAGCCCCCCCCACCCTGCCCCCATCACCATACTCAGACGTTGGTGAAACAGCAGACATGCTGGATGCTGGTGAGCTTCTACTCACCCAGTCAGAAATTCACTGCAAGGACCTCTACTTTTGGAAAGTTTGTGCTCAGATGAGTCGGTCGTTTGTGTCCTGTGTTTTGAATTTGAGATGTTTTTAATGAACCTGCTGAAGCCAAACACAAGTTTCCAGAAATTTTCTCATCTTATCTAATAAATGTGTTTTATATTGGAAGCTTTGAACAGGCCTGATGCAGCTGATCACATTAATATCTAGCAGGTGTAATCTGTGCTGAAGTCTGACAGTAAAACATCCAGGGCCGTAAGCAGGGCTTAGAAATGAGGGAAGTCCAGATTGTTTCATTAGTTTTTATAGAGTTTATTAAGTAATTTATACCAAAATGACACTAAACCTAAACACAACCAAAGATCTACAAACTGCATTATAAGGAATCCAAAGAGACCTGCTGGCTAAAAATAATTGTATTAAATCTAAAGTTTGCTGTCTTCTTCTTCTGTGACTCAACACTATTGCATAAAATAAGAGATGCAGACACACAAGCTCTGATCCAGCAGAGCCAACAGATCTGGCTACACTAATCCTGACATGCATTAGGCTGAAGTTATGTCAAATGTGGCCTCCAGCTGACGATACTGTTGGAATTAGACGTGCAGACACACAGTGGGCTCTGCTGTTAGGCTGCAGCTCAGTGATGTTGATATTACAGCCTGATAATGTGACGTCAGCAGGTGTTCGCACTGTTTCATCACCACTACAAGGTTTAAGGTTCAAGGTTACTTTATTTAAGGTTCAGTTTGGATTACAGCCAGGAGAAGTTTTACTTTAAATTTTATTCAGTTAGCTGACGCTTTTATCTAAAGCGACTTACAATTGCTATACATGTCAGGTCGCACACCTCTGGAGCAGGACTGTGGTGAATGGGTCACAGTGGGGGATTGAACCCTGCTCTCACACCAAAGGCTTAGTCCTAACCATTGCGCATTGCCATCTCCACCTCAGTAACTTCATTCGATACCTTGCACGTGATGTTTCTGTTTACTGAACTGATTCCATTAAACAGGAAGAAAACATTTTCATAAAGCGTCGACATTAAAACTGCACAGGTTAAGAAGAAAGTGCAGAAGCTGATGTGCTTTTTTACACACAGCATCAACCTGGGACTCGTAGCACAGTCTGTCGTTCAGTCCCAAGATATTTGCACTGCTGCACTAGTTCAGCTGACTGTCCGTCACAACAGGGGAAATGACCGAGGGATTTCTTCTGAAGGCGACGCTCATCTTTTGTTTTTGCCACATTAATGTTTAAAGAGGAGGATTTACACCAATCAATAAAATCATTCACTACAGGACCGTGTTCGGGGTCATCACTGCTGAGGACACAATGACAGAATCATCTGTACATTTAATAATGTGGCGCCGCTCATGATGGCTTTGGCAGTCATGTGTGTAGAAAACCAACAAGAGGGGAGAGGACGCAGGCCTGGGGGGACCCAGTAGACCTGTCACAACCTGGCTCAAGGGTCATGACAAAAGAGGGAACTAAACAAAACTATTTCCATGTGCAAGTGGAGCTTTATCTCCGCTGGCTGACAGGTCCCAGGTGCACCCGATCAGCAATCACTTCAACAGAACAAAGATTGTTATCAATAGTGAGGTATCACTCCCACAGAGGGCCGTCACAAAAAGGGCATCTGATAAAACACCGTTCACTCTCAGCCTTTGTGAGCTCACTGTTAAAACTCCATCAGCCAGCAGATCAGTCCAGTGTCAAAGTAACGAATGTTCTTCTTTGAGAGGCAGGACCACTTTTGATCTGGCAGGTAGCACGGATCAGGTACCAACAGAAACTACCTCCTGTTTCCAGGAAAACGCCTCAAATAAACAGCTCCTGAGCCATCAGGCCTAGATGCAGAATTCTCCTTTGACAGGTCAGAAGCTAAAGAATACGGACCAGCTGGAAATGAACCTGTTTATTTTGCTCTAAAAGACTAAATGAGGTGCAATAAAGGACAATCTGAGATTTTTATCCTCGCCTGGAATAAAATCTATATTTTAAAGGCACCATCGAAACATCATCCTGTAGATTAGAATATCTTCTAATACACCTGGAACTGTAAACCTGATGAAAAGAAACTAATAGTTAACACGCAGTTTTTCAAATGTCCATGTTTACTGTAAAAACCTGAAGGCAACAGCAGCCTGAGGCTTTTAATCAGTCTCTGTAGGATCGCCATAGTCAAGAGTTTCTCCACATCACCGCTGCAAACAGAAAGCAGCCTATTGGCTAAAACAGTCTGTGGGATTTCCTACAGATGGTGATGTCATTTTCCAGAGAGCTGATTGGTCAGTAGGCAGCGTTTTCACAGAGTTAATCTCTTTTCTGGAGCAGGTTAAGTAGTCATAAAATAATTTAAAGTTAAAAAAAGAAAGTTATGTTGAGTATGAAAACTCTTCTTCATTACATTTTACTTCATAATTGCAACCGCATGTGTTGTATTCACTGTTGTAAATATGTATATAGTTTGTTTGTTATTGTGACCAAAACCATTGACCTGAAGCTCAATGCTGATGCTGTGATGTAAATAGTTTTCTAATCAGCAAAAAATATAACAATTTCTGATCAATATCATATCAATTCCATGCTTAAAATAACATACTTTAAAGCCCCGCCCATTTCAAGACAACCAGACCCACTTCTGGCTTAAATCCCGCCCACTTCCGGGATAGGACCCGCCCAATCCGAGTACGGATACAGATAATTCATATGGTTAACAGATACAGATACAGATAATCCTGTACTCGCCCATCCCGAATATGAATATATATATATATATATATATATATATATATATATATATATATATATATATATATATATATATATATATTTTTAGAGGTCGGCATAGATTAATTTTTTTAATCTCACTGTAATCTTGAAATTAATCTAGATTAAAATGGCTCATTTGAATTCTGCAGAAGGCATTCAGAATATGTGTGCTAACGGGTTTGAAGCCAGGTGGCGCATTAGACCAGGGGCTCATCTCCTGTTTCCAAAATGCATCACAAACTGCTTGAGAAAGCTGTTCTACTATGATAATTGGTGATGAAAATAAATCATGTTCAATAAGATGTACTTGTGTGTAGCGTGTGATGTGCTTTGCGTTTAGGTGGTAGGCTACTTGAGACTGGAAGAACTCCTACAGTAAACTAATTCCACATTGCACAAGGTGCAAACAACCTTAGTCTTGTCGAATTTTCCATCGGGAAGCTTCTTAAAAGTAAATTTTCCCAGAAGCGGCTTCAGAAACGTTCGTACACAAAGTGTTGTCCAGTGACGTCATTCCCAGCTCCGCCTTCCGAGGTAAATGGAACGCAGCAACAGCTGCATCCATGTTAGCACGTCACGTTTGATGTGGTCATTTCACAGTGCGTAGTACAGACCCAGCTCCCAACCCAACTTTATTAATAATTGAAACATATAGGCCTATAGTGTAGACCTACATAAAGCGCTTCACAGGATAAACAAAAAGGAAAAAATCACTTTTACAGATAAAATAAACTACAACCAGCTGGTTTAAAGCCAAGGGATCATCTGACAGGCTGATGTTACCAGCTTGCCATCATTTATTTCTCAGACTGTGAGGTTGCTAAGAACTTCACTAGCTACAAGTCTGAGGTAAAATAAGCGCTAGACAGTTCGCTTGCCATGCGAGCATGTGTAAGCTTATTACCTCTGAAATTTACCTCAGACTTTCTGCCAGTGAAGTTTCTAGGTGGCTAAAGGTGCTTTAAAGTGTCTAAATTACATCTAAGCTACAGTGGGTTAAAATGTCCCTGTGATGCCAACACATAACTCTACACTTGGTAGTGGTCTGCCTCTTGTCTTCCTCCCGGTGTTGCTGTCCTCACTGATTGTCTAGTGGTTCCACCTGTGCGTCATTAGCTTCTCCCCTCCTCTTGTATTTAAGTGGTGTTGCTCCCTTCACTCAGTGCTGCTTCACTGTTGGTTTCACTCCAGACTCTCCTGCTGATTATTTTAGACTGTCTTCACTTCGTGCCTCATGTTTCTTGTGTCTGGATTTTCCCCTTGTTCTCATCTGGTTGTTTCTGGTTTCCTTGTTAGCTAATAAATCAGCTTATCCTCACCAGATCCACTCCAGTCTCTGCATTTGGGCCCTAAACCCCTGATCTTCCCTGTAGCCTCCCAGCTAAACACAACAGAGACACAAATGATCAACACTGGAAAAAGAAGCTATGAACTTCTGATTAAATAAAGTAAATATCAGTAAAGTCTTCTACTCCAGTCAGTCCAACATAATAGAGTAACAAACACACTTATATAGGACAAATAGTTCTTTTGTTACTTCACACCTTTTTAATAATTATTTGATAACTCATTTGTTGAAGGGCGTTTGTTTCTCTCCATGTTTTGTTTTGAGGTAAAAGGAGGAAAATAACTGTCAGTTTGATCTGTAGGAAACATTTTTTTGGAATAAAACTCTCCCTCTGTGTCACTATAAGGCTAATATGTCAAGAGCTTCTTTGACATTGCCTCTACCTGCATTAGTGTGCAGATACTTCCTGTTGAGCTTCTTTGAGGGCGGCCATATCCGCTCTTCATTTCCTGTAGAAACAAAGTCTGTTTTTACTGTGAGGATTATTTCTAAGCTTCCTCTGCTCAAATCACTGTGTTCGTGGCTGTCAAGCTTCACTTTGGATGTCGTGTCGACAAAACATGTCAGGATCAGATACAGGAACAGGCAGGTTCAGTTCTGGAAACGTATTGAATAGAAAGCAAGCACACGTACTGAGAGTGTCTGAGTCCACACTAATCCAACAGCTGAGGTGAAGTCCAGATAATCCAAATGGTGAGAGAGAAGAGAACCATAAAGAAACCAAAATATAAAGGCCACAAATATCCAGGCAGGAACACAGTCGACCGTACGAAGGGAGTTCAACCTACTCAGGTCGACGAACTCTGACTGCGACACTGGAGTTAAACTACGACGGTGGATCAGACGTTGGTTTGCTGAGTCGGCGTTAACTTAACTGGAGTTGGTGCACGTAAAAGGGGGCGCAGGCGCAGTTTTGTTGAAACGGCACATGCTCCATATTTTCCGCAAGGCAAGTTTATTTATATAGCACATTTCAACGACAAGGCAATTCAAAGTGATTTACACAAAACATAAAAGCAACAGGGAAACACAATAAAAACATTTGAAAGCAACATAAAATATAATTACAATCAGGGTTAAAAGCTAAAAACAAAGAAAAAGAAAACAGGACAGTAAAAGTTACAGTGCAGTGTAAGTTATCAATAAAAAGAAAAATCTTAAATATTTAATTAAAAGCAGTGGTAAAAAGAAAGGTCTTCAGTCTTAATTTAAAAGAACTGACAGTTTCAGCAGACCTGCAGTTATCTGGGAGTTTGTTCCAAATATACGGAGCATAATAACTGAACGCTGCTTCTCCTTGTTTAGTTTTGACTCTGGGGACAGAAAGCAGACCTGATCCCAGACGACCTGAGAGGTCTGGTTGGTTCATAACGAAGCTGAAGATCAGAAATATATTTTGGTCCTAATCCATTTAGTGCTTTGTAAACTAACAGCAGGATTTTGAAATCAATTCTTTGACATACAGGAAGCCAAAGTAAAGACCTCAGAACTGGAGTGATGTGATCCACCTTTTTGGTCTTAGTGAGGACTCGAGCAGCAGCGTTCTGAATCAGCTGCAGCTGTCTGATGGATTTCTTAGAGCCCTGTAAGGACACTGTTACAGTAGTCAAGTCGACTGAAGATAAATGCATGGATAAGCTTTTCCAGGTCCTGCTGCGACATAAGGGCTCTTATCCTTGATATATTCTTCAGGTGATAGTAGGCTGACTTTGTAATTGTCTTAATATGGCTCCTCAAATTCAGGTCTGAGTCCATGACTACACCAAGATTTCTGGCTTGATCCGTGGTTCTTAACATTACAGACTGAAGTCGAGCACTGACTTTCAATCGTTCCTCCTTGGCTCCAAAAACAATAACTTCAGTCTTATCTTTGTTTAATTGGAGAAAATTCTGGCACATCCAGTCGTTGACCTGCTCAATACAGTTACTCAGCGCCTGCATGGGATCATAGTCTCCTGGTGAGATTGTTATGTAAATCTGTGTGTCATCCGCATAATTATGGTAACATATTTTGTTGTTTTTCATAATCTGAGCCAGTGGAAGCATGTAAATGTTAAACAAAAGAGGTCCCAGAATGGAGCCTTGGGGAACTCCACATGTCAATTTTGTCAGCTCAGATGTGTAGTTACCTATAGACACAAAGTAGTCCCTGTCCTTTAAGTAGGATTCAAACCAGTTTAGTACTGTGCCAGAAAGTCCAACCCAGTTTTCAAGTCTGTCTAGTAATATGTTGTGGTCTACCGTGTCGAATGCAGCACTGAGATCCAATAATACTAAGACTGAGATTCTGCCACTGTCAGTGTTTAAATGGATGTCATTGAAGACCTTGACTAGAGCCGTCTCAGTGCTGTGGTGTGGTCGAAAACCTGACTGGAAGACATCAAAACAGTTATTTAGTGCCATGAAAGCACTAAGCTGTTGAAAAACAGCCTTTTCAATTATTTTGCTTAAAAATGGGAGATTTGATATGGGCCTGTAATTGCTCATTAGTGAACTGTCTAGATTGCTCTTTTTTAAGAGTGGCTTAATGACTGCAGTTTTCAAAACCTGAGAGGAGAGACATGTTGACAATTTGTAGTAAATCTGAGGCCACATGCATTTAGACACCTTTTTTGAAAAAACCTGTTGGCAGAATATCAAGGCAGCATGAGGAGGATTTCAGATGTTGTATTATGTCCTCCAGATTTTTATGGTTAATAGAGTCAAATTGTCTCATGCTATAAGAATTGTTTTTAAGTGGACACAGGGATAGGACATATCCTGTACCTGACATGGAGGTGGTGATTGCTTGTCTAATTGTTTGAATTTTGTCTGTGAAGAAGGAAGCGAATTCATTGCAGGCCCTGGTGGATAGAAGGTCAGAGGCTACAGACACAGGAGGGTTGGTTAGCCTGTCGACAGTAGCAAACAGGGCACGTGCATTATAGGTGTTTTTGATGATGATGTCAGAGAAGAAGGACCGCCTTGCATTTCTCTGCTCTAAATTATAAATGCGAAGTCTCTCTTTATAGATGTCATAATGAATCTGGAGATTTGTTTTCCTCCACCTGCGTTCAGCTTTTCGACACTCTCTTTTTTGAGTTCTAACCAGCGTGACATTTCTCCATGGAGATCTTCTCTTACCAGAGACCACCGTCACCTTGGCTGGTGCAATGGCATCAATAACATTTGTAATTTTAGAACTGAAATTATCCACAAGCTCATTGACTGAGACCTGTGGAAGGGCAGGTGTCAGGGAAAAAGCCTCAATAAATTCTTCACTAGTGTTTTCAGTGATATGCCGTTTTGTGATCACCTTTGTTTTAACATTTGTGTGCACACAGATAGCACTCTCAAAGAAAACACAGGAATGATCAGAGAGAGCAACATCAGTCACCACAACCTTGGGAATGTCCAGACCCTTGGAGATGACCAAGTCCAAAGTGTGCCCCTTATTGTGCGTGGGCTCCGTCACATGTTGGGTCAGTCCATAATTATCAAGAACACAGAACAGTTCTTTAGTCCCTCTGTCCTGGGGGTTGTCAACATGGATGTTAAAATCACCAACAATAACCACACAGTCAAAGTCAACACAGATTATAGACAGCAGTTCACCAAAGTCATCAAAAAAGTTTGCACAGTGTTTAGGGGGCCTGTAGATGTTTAGAAAAATAGCTCTAGAAGAGGAATTCAGCTGAAGAGCCACATATTCAAAAGAAGCAAAATTCCCATAAGACAACTTTCTGTAGAAGTTTGTAGAAGTCGTCCGTGGAGAAGGGGGGCATCTTGTTGATAATTAGCATAATTAGCTTTAGCTCCAGTCACTGCGGTACAGGCTAGTGCTATTGAAAGGCTTGACTCGCGTAGCACTAAGATCATAAAACGTTTTTAAAGTATGACAGGAGCCTACTTTAAAGTCCCAGTGATTTAAAAGTATCCAAGAGCTGCTGACTTCTAGCAGGGTAAAAAAAGAGACTTTAAGCGAAAAAAAAAAAAAGCAAAAGAATGCAAGGAGAGGCAAGAGCAAGCAGCAAAGCGTCTGCACTGTAAGAAAGCAGGAAGTAGCTTTCTATTATGGTGTCAAATGGTTAACCATGGAACATCAAAAATCATTTATAAATCATTTATAAATTTCCTTTATTTAATTAATATGTTTAAAATTAATGTAAGAAAACATGCATAAACATCATTAGTACAGTAAAACATTCATTAGAAATGACGTACACTTTTTTAAAATTGTATTTGCACATGAGCCGAATTGAGCCTTTGGTCACTACTGTACAAACTGTAATGACATAATTGTTTGAATTAGCACTATATAAATAAAATATAATTAAATGCAGTCACTTCCAGATCAGTGCAGATTTTTCACATTGAAGACATCTGTAACCTGAATAATTAAACATTCCAGGATCAACTACTGTTAGAGTAAATGTTGACCAATTGACCACTGCAATGAAATGGAACATATTCTTTGCCTCAGCAGCTACACACTGATGTGCAAAGCTGGAGCTTTTGTTGTTTGCAGCTCTCTGCAATAAGGGGGAGATCAGTTACATTACATTTACAAATTTAAATGATGCTTTAAAGACACTTTGATTGTCTTGCTCAGGCAGCAGTCCGAACTCAAACCCTGGTCTCCCACACCAAAGGTACGTGTCTTATCCACTGCCACCCCCAGTTCTGTGGCAGGTTGGTCTGCCGCAGACCACCTTTCCGAAATCCTGCCCCTGTCCCTGTCAGACAAACCTTCTGGTTAACAGAGTGGTCAACATTTGCTCCAGTCAGTTTGCCATGTTCAGTAGATGGCGCTGGAACTGTATTGGCATAGGCCATCTTGTTGAACAGCAGGATATAGGAGACAATTAGAATTTGTTATAGGCACAGGATGATTTTGCAAATGCATTGCAGTGAAGCGCTAAAGCAAGTCTCTGAGCTAGAGTCTAAGTCAAGTCTCAAGTCTCTCGTGGTTATTACGAATGTTGTATCACCTGCTGAGTTTAATCCAGGTTGCTTATGAAACTGCATATCTATAAGGAATTCCTGTAACTGTAACCTGACACAATAAGCTGTTTTTAACTTCCAGAGCACAACCATGTAGCCTAATGTACAATGGGTCAACACTTAATGACAGCTTAAACTACTGTAAGTCAACACATCCCCCAGACTCTCAAACCAGTGTAACGTTAACTAAATCAAACTTTAAGGTTATGATCAACAATAAACCTGTAACCTGTTTCTATCCAATGGTAATAATTAATGTGATGGCAGCCAGCGGGACGTTAAGGATTGTGTTGATCGACCACCACAAGTTCCGTAAAACTTTGAATAATAGCCCGGGTTTTATTTGCAAAAATCATGAATTGACCCTGCCTTTATTTGAGACAGGTGTCCATATGGACGACAGGCCTTTAATTCCTTTTTGCACAAAACTGAAATTACTATGAAAATGTTTATTTATTTCAAACAGAATAATACTTTTAAAAAAATGATCCAATAATATCAAATACACGTCATTCATTTGATCCGGCTCTGACACGCTTTTATTTTGAAGGCAGTAATGAATGAAAACAACAACATGTAGTCTACCAGGCAGGTCACACATCTATAAGAAGTAGACTTTGGGGCTTGTTGTTTCCGTTAAATGAACAGAATGACTGAACTGGAGAATCCTGTTTATTAATATTTGTATTAACGATCTAAGCAGCTTAGAAGCAGCTAAAGCGTGAGACCCCGCAGGGTTTAAGAGGTTTTATACATCCAAAGAACAAGAGAGTCATCTTGGAAATAACAAGCCATCTTGATTTTTGCGTGGCTGATGCGTTTTGTCAAAATAACAGTCCCTAAGAAGTATTCATGCCAGCTTTGGTACTTCTTTCCACTTGTGAGAGATTGTCCTGCGGCCAGGCATTTAGCTGATAGGATTACACACAGTAATGACAAGGACATTTAAGTACAATGTCTGTATTAATGTTTTCTTTTGTCTCATTTTGTTGCATGCCTTCATAATGTATGTACTTCAGATGAAAAACAGTCTAACATTTACGTCAGTGTTTTATTAATGTGCCCTGTCGCTGCTATATTAAACTGGAAATAAATCAAACAAAACGACACAGTCAGTACGAGTACAAGGAAAAAGAGGATAAGGGTGGGGGCAGGTGATCGGCAACAGTGCTTTGAAGAACCTGAAGGCACCTGTACCTTGACGACAGAGGTAGGGGTAATGGTAGGGGCAGGAGCGTCAGGGGTAGGAGCATGGGTACAGTTAGTAGTAGGAGCAGGAGCAGGGTTAATGGTAGGGGTAAGCTCAGGGGCAGGAGCGTCAGGGGTAGGAGCATGGGTACAGCTAGGAACAGGGTTAATGGTAGGGGTAGGCGCAGAGGTGAGGGTAGGGGTAATGGTAGGGGCAGGAGCGTCAGGAGCAGGGTTAATGGTAGGGGTAGGAGCAGAGGTGAGGGTAGGGGTAAGCTCAGGGGCAGGAGCGTCAGGGGTAGGAGCATGGGTACAGCTAGGAACAGGGTTAATGGTAGGGGTAGGAGCGTCAGGGGTAGGATCATGGGTACAGTTAGGAACAGGGTTAATGGTAGGGGTAGGGGTGATGACAAGGTTGGGATTAGGGGTGTAGGCGAGGTTGTGGTTAAGGAAAGGGTAATGGTGCTTGATAGAACCTGAAGACACCTGCACCTTGATGACAGGTGTGTAACTGTCTGACATGGTGGCTCTGATGGTGACAGCTTTGTATCTGTAAGTCAGACTGTTTTTAGCTTTAGCTCTGACAAACTCTCTCTCTGCCTCATAGTACATCTTTTCATAAAGGCTGTAATCACACTTTGTGTTCACATCAAAGACTCCCACTGCGTACGTGTTAGAGTACAGGACGTAGTCAAAAGGGACAGAGAACATGACGGCCATTTTGCCATCAGATCGGTCTGTCGATTCACTTTGCAGATCGTAAGTGAGGACTCCAACAGATCCACGAGCTGCGTCACGCGTCTTCAGGAAGCGACCACTGCCAGATTCAGAGGGACCAATAGTTGGTGGGAAAGACTTCCAATAGGATCCACTGTAAATGAACACACTGGGGAGACAGACAGACAAGAGCCTTAAAGACTTTGACCCTGTAGTCACATCAGCTGCACTGAATCTCTATACTCTATATAAATGTAAATGCTCCGTACTTGTATAGCACCTTTCTAGTCTTTTCGACCACCAAAGTGCTTTTACACTACTTCTGCATTCACCATTCACACACATTCATACACTGGTGGCCGCCAGGCACAATTCAGGGTTCAGTATCTTGCCCAAGGACACTTTGACATGCAGCTCTGGAGGAGCAAGTGATTGAACCGCCGATTAATGGGCAACCCGCTCTACCTCCTGAGCCACAGCCACCCGTCTGTTCTACTGTCAGGCTGGTCAGGACAGGAAATAACCATAAATAAACAGTTTTTTTATGTCCCCACATGACGTAACATGATGCATTCTCGGTTGTTTCGCTACTCTACACATCATGACAATGGTAGGTGACTGGTTAGCATTACCCAAAACATGGAGCAATGTCTGAATGCATTGCTCTTGATATCCAGTAGATATTTTGAGGGAACATGCAGAGACCCCTGCATTCAGACTTTTTTTTATGTTTTGCATAATGCAAATCAGTCACTGCTGCCAGCTCCTTTTCTAACTGTGTAATGGACACAGTGAATAAAGTATTATTACAGTAGGCTACTACTTTTTGTGTCTCCATTTTTAAAAAGTGGATATTTACAGAATTATGGATACAGGTATCCATGTTGTATTGCATGTGTGTTCATTTTGACAGATTTTACAGGTTAATAGTCTACAAGCTGTAGTCCATATACTCCAGCAGGGTTCTAGTCACGGTCCATAAGGGGGTCCGAGCAGTAAAATCATGCATCTGTGGGGTCACTGTAGCTCGGAAAAAGAGAACCGCATCATTGCAGGTGCATGGAATGAAACATGCATGAAATGAAACTTGCGTATTACAGAAGCAAGATCTGGGACGACCAGTCAATACACAATGTGATGGCGGACATCATTTTAAAACAAGACAGTGACAATAATAATAATTAAATAATTAGAATTATTTACTCTTCATTACCAATTTATTTTAATTCCCTCACACTTATGCAGTGGTTTCATACTCAAGAGATTTCTACCACATAATCAGTTTGCGCACAGACAACACGTTCTCACTCCAACTTATCACATATTGATGCTTGGTGAAGGCCCTTTGCCGTCGGCTTTTAACGACCTGGGTGGCCCTTTTGCATCAATTGTTGACTTTTACGACTCCACGGTCAAAGAACAAATATACAACTTCTGGTAAAGATAGCAACAATAAATATGCAACGTCAGGTTAGACTTTAAAAATAAAACGCTAATGTTTCTAAATATTCTAATATATAGTTATTAAAGTCATGAAATGTTGCAGTTTGGAAAAGATCAAGGTTTGGGTTAGAATAACTACGTACGAAAGTTAACGTAGTTATTTGACTAACGTTATGTCAATTTATCTTCATCCATTGTGAACCACTTATCCTGCGTACTGGGTCGGGGGGGCTGGAGTCTATCCCAGCTGACATCGGGTGAAAGGCGAGGTACACCCTGGACAGGTCGCCAGTCCATCGCAGGGCCACACAGAGACAGACAACCACTCACACTCACATTCACACCTAAGGACAATTTAGAGACACCAATTAACCTAGCCTGCATGTCTTTGGATGGTGGGAGGCACCCGGAGAGACACGGGGAGAACATGCAAACTCCACACAGAAAGGCTGGGACAACCAGGGTTTGAACCTTCTTGCTGTGAGGCGCCAGTGCTAACCACTGCACCACTGCGCCGCCCACCAAGTTACCAAACTAGTGTAACTTAAATAAAAATAATTAATGTTTACTTTTTGTACCCCGGTCTCCTGGCTCAAAGTCAGGGTTCTGGCCCTCCGTCCATCCCAACCATCTCCTTACGCAGTCTTTTCTGTTAAATACCAAATACCTGCCTTTACAGTCACTAACTGACGCTAACGGGGTTCCCCAACTGCACTGAACTATAATGCTATAGGGATCCCAGTACCTTACAAACTGACGTTGATGGGTCTTGATCATGGGTCCATATGTGACAAGTCACGGAGTGAGAACGGGTTGGCAGAGACCATGTTCTTCTTTAGTATTCACACTCACACACACGTAGCTGATGGTAACATTAGTTTCACATTTGAGGGAGGGCTGTCTGTATCATGTAAAGATCTATCAGCATACAACAAACTGATAGAACAGACAGTTATTACATGAGGAGCCTGCGATCAGAAATATAAAGTTCCCCTTTAAGGCCCTTTTTTCATGGAGTGGTCAGTTTAGAGTTTTTAGTCTATTTTGCTTCTGTGTCTTTTACGCTAATGGAATAAAAACTTTCAATACGCAATACACATTTAGATGGTGTTTGTTTTAAGCTTGCTACCCTCCGTCTGTTTGTATCAGTAGATTTCCTTTAAATCAGTAGTTCTCAACCTTTTTTGGGCCAGCGCCCCCCTATCCATTTTCCAGGTAGCTTACGGCCCCCCATCAAAAAAGATGTTTGCTATTTGACCTGAATATTGTTGATTTTTTTATTGTTAAAAATATGGAAAAGGTAACAAAATATATATTTATATATAATTTTTGTTACCTTTTCCATGTTATACTTAATTATATTTAAGTGAATGTTTTCCCAGAAACTGTGTTTGAAGCCAGATACTGTTTTCTTGGATGGGGCACTTAAGTGTGTGTGTGTGTGTGTGTGTGTGTGTGTGTGTGTGTGTGTGTGTGTGTGTGTGTGTGTGTGTGTGTGTTGTGTGTGGGGGGGGGTCCTCTCCCAGAAGATTTTCCCACTTCATTTCCTGCATACTGGGGAAAATTTCTCCTCCAAATTCTGCCTTTTCTGCACCATTTTATGGTGGAAATGTCTAAAAATTCAGGTGGCAGGTGACAATTCAGCGAATACGCGCTGCCTGCGATTTTAAATAGGCCTGGTAAAAAAAAATTGAAAATCAATATGTTGCGGTGAGCGTTGATATTGTGGCAGGCCGCCAAAAATAAATTAACGTAGGGGAAACACTAACTTATCTGCTCATGTTCAAAACTTTCTGCACATTCAGAATCTGTGTCATAAAGAAAAAAAAAGTTGTACTAGCAGACTAACGTCATTAGCCTATTTAAATAGAATTTATAATATTTTACAACATGCCCTACATGTATACCGCGGTGAAGTTAGTTTTAAGTTGGATATTCAACAGACATTCACCCAGTGTATTGAAAAAAATCAATTTTTCCATAAATTATGAATAAATATTCATAAAAAATAAAATATGAACTCAAATCTAATATAAAGAGGTGTGTCTGATTCCCCTAGTGTAGTACAATAATTCGGCATTGGTTTGGAGTCTGTAGGTCACATGACATGGAAGCTATTGAAATAAATGATGATTTTCCCATAACACGGTTTTAACAAGTGTAATTTATTGATGGGTATATTTTATGTAAGATCTTCAAATGTAATTCTCTAACCTTGTTTGTAATACAGAATCTAAAAGGAACAAGCCATGCCTTGCACCAGTTAATATTGGAGAATTGAGAATTCCAGAAAAATTTTCCACGCTGTGTTATTTTCTTTAAATTTAGAAAGCATTTTCTAATGTGTCTGTTAGTGCATTTGCTGCTCAAAATATCAATATCATTTATATAAAGGGTGTATGTGAAACTGGGCACTTCTCGCTGTTTCTTATAGCTTTTCATTAATTCCAGTTAACCGTCAGGTATAGATTTAAAGACTGAGCTATATTCCTTGAATGTAATTGGGAATGCCTTCTCTCTAAGAAAGGACTCATACTTAATTAATTGACCGTTACAATTAAAAAGATTATATTTCTGTCGATCCAGTTTTGTAAATAAAGTGACTTGTTCCTTTTAGTCCCTCCAGAAAAACGCGATTATGCGATCGCTGAATTCAATGCATAATCAGCCAAAGTCCGCATATTTATGCGGGGGTCGCATTTTTTCAAATACTCCGCAATTTCGCCGCATAAATTGCTGATTTCCGCGCAAAATATGCGGGGCTTGCATGATTTCATAATCCCCGCATTTTCATCGCAAAAAAGTCACATATATCTTAGCAGAAAGTTGGAAAATGTTGCGTTTACTTCACACAAGAGCAGCCATCCCCCTGTTGCCATGGGAACGTTTTGAAGTGACGTAATTACGCGACGTGAACATCTGTCTGTTTTGTATTGCTACCTCTGTAAAACAGGAAGTTTTATTTTTTTATATTTTATTTATTCATTTTTACAGAAGTTGTAGCATATTTCTTTTGTAAAGCTACAGAACTTGTTTAACTCAATGTTTTGTAAGTTTGCCATGTTTATTAAGGTCTGAAATAAAAAAAGATGAGACCTTAAATATTCCCAGCACTTTCTGTGATGTAGTATGCTTGCTTATCATAGGAAGTAATAGGAAATGACTCTACATTAAGGTAGGAGCTTAGTGAGAACAGAGTGTTGGGGGAATTACTTTTTTTCTCTTTTTCATCAAACCGCAATTTTTGCAAGTTCCCGCAATTTCATCGCATAAAATTGCATAAATATCCTGCATATTCCATCGCAGTTTTTAAGGAAACGTGCCGCGTAATCAAGGACTTTTGTCCGCAACAATCACAAAAAAACTCCGCATTTTTCTGGAAGGACTGTAATAGCCTTGTGTGGAGAAAAGTTATGAGAATAGCACAACTTCCAAGCTAAAAGAGCGTGTTGATAAAATCGGGACAGTTTTAACGGTAACTTGGTGACATTATAGTGATACTTCAACAAGAATTGGAGACCTCCAACTTCTTTGAAAATGTTATGTGGGATAAAGTACCATAATGAGTCTGGTGCTTTTAAGCATTCTTTTAACCATTTCACCTTGAAGGTGTAGTTGGTAGTTCAGGTCATAGAAGTCCAAAAGTTCAAGGCCACCTTCCTCCTTGAAGCCAGAGAGCACCGCTTTTTTTAAGTGATGGTGCTTGTTGGAGCTATATTTTTATTTTTTGTTTATTTTGGGCTTAAGTTAATTTATAGCCTAAATTATTATTATTATTTTCTTCTTGTTAAAGTTAATTTGGTTTATTTTGTATTGTCCGTTTATTGGTCACATGGTGTTATGTTCATTTGTATAAGTAGGTCAAGGTGGGAGGTACTTCAGGCACGAGGGCATATGGTTTTTTTACCAGCGTGAGAGAGGCAGCAGAAATGTCTGTGAGCTTGCTGATGTGTGTAAATAAACCTCCTCAAACTCAATCATGTTACGGACATTACCTTGCTTTGGTACCTCTGAACCTGCGTAAAGCCTAACCAAGACGTAGCCTCAAGTGGCCATTTGAGAAGTTTTGTTATTATTTGTTTTTGTTTAAGTTTATGGACAAATAGCCACTACATTAAGTAAAAAACCCGCCCTGGATATATTGTTGGTTTACGTGGATACTGGACTTGTTGTTTGCTGGATTACCGTCTCGAAAGGTGGATTGCTCACCTGGACGCAGGAGACAAAGGAAAGGGCCTAGGAGTGACGGAGGCGTGGGCTGGATGCAGTGCAAACATCGATAATGCGATCCATCCGACAGTGTAAAGTTTCCCTGGACACCGTATTGGATAACGGTGAAGCTACTGGAGCGCTGGAGCGGCACTACGGAGTGGACGATATTATTGCTGCAATTTGAATTCGCAAAGGCCCAAAGCATCCACAGGTGACGCGCATGGCCACGCGCAACCACAGCTAACGTTACTGCGTGCATTCAACTCCGTGTACAAAGGCAACCACTGCAACAAACAAAGTTCTACAAGGTATGTGCTTTATTCACTTCACAAACAACTGTGTGTATATGACCGACATCAACAAAGAGTAAAATGTCTGACGTTGCATCTAAAGCCACAAGCGACACAGCGCTTCCTACAAGAAGACGTACAAGTTTTACTGCTAAAGGAATGATGTTTTTTATGCAAACGTGTCAGGAAAAGAGATCGGTGCAATGCAGACGAGCCAAATCGTACATGAATCAGATGGATAAGTTGATGCATTCTGCAGACAATATTGATGAAGTCAAGTCTCTTTTGGATCAAATAATAATATGTGTTGATGAGGCAAGACAACATCATTTGTCATTTGTGTCACTGGACATACCTCAGGATGAGAAGGAGAAACAAAATAAATATTTTGAACAAAAGGAAAAGTGTTTTTCAAGTTTTATTGATGACGTCAAAGGTTGGTTATCAAACACAGGCCATACATATGAACTTCCAATTAAACCACCTGATAATCCAACTGATATTGGGCCTGAGGACAGTGTATCCAATAAAGGCTCTGCAATGCGTTCAAAGGTTGGTTCTAAACTGTCAAAAACTTCATCCAGTGCATCTGCAAAAATATTAGTGCAAGCAGAAAGAGCAGCGTTACAGGAACGCATGGCTGCTCTAAAACAAAGGCATATTTTGGAGGATCAGGAGGAACAAATACGACTTGAACAAGAGGACTTACGGAAGAAACGGGAACATTTAAGGAGAGAAAAGGAACAACTTGCTCTGGAGGAAGAATTAAAGGTGACAAATGCAAAATTGGAGGTTCTGGAAGTAAGCTCAAAGTGTGGTTCTAAAGTGTCAAGATGTGCTTCTCAAACATCAGATGGCATGAATTCTTACTTGAAAAGGTCCAAAACTCAAGGGACATATGAACTAAATCGAATGCTGAGCGCTATGTGCCCACCAATAAAAGCTCTGAACCTACCTCCAGTCGCATGTTGGATGCTGTCCCTGTTGGTGTTCAACCTAAAGATGTTGTAAAACAACTACCCATACCTAATGTCATTCCTGTGTTTCAAATGCAAGGTACACAATCACTGGGTTTGCAAGATGTTTGTGATGATAATCAATCCATCAATTCTCCGGACATTTTGAACATCATGCAGCGTCAAAATGAAATAACTGCGCTGTTGGTCCAACAAAACACAGCCTCTGCTCTGCCTATGAGAAATATACCTGTATTTGATGGTGATCCCCTGTATTTCAAATCTTTTCTCAGAGCTTTTGAAAATTGCATTGAGGATAAAACTAAAAATTTCAGCGATTGTCTGTACTTCCTAGAACAGTACACTAGGGGGCAACCAAGAGACATTGTAAGAAGTTGTCAGCATATGCCCGCTGAACTAGGTTATCAAAGAGCAAAAGCACTTTTGACTGAACATTTTGGCAGTGAACATAAAATCTCTTCTGCTTACATGGACAAAATCAACAACTGGCCCTCAATAAAACCTGAGGATGTTAATGCTTTGCAGTCATTTGCTTTGTTTCTTCGGGGTTGCTCCAATATGGTACATCATATAAAGTATATAAAGGAGTTGGACATGCCAGCTAACCTCAGGACGATCCTAATGAAACTCCCATACAAGCTGAGGGAAAAGTGGAGAAATGTGGCATGTGACATACTGGAACAAACTGGAAGCAGAGCAGTGTTTGTTGATTTTGTGAATTTCATTGAAAAACAGGTCAAAATTGTTTCAGATCCTCTGTTTGGAAATATTAATGATGTTTCTCCAGCCAGCAATACAAAGCTATCCATGCAAGTTAAGCAGAAAAGGAAAAGTGGTACATTTGCCACCAGCATTAATGCACCAAAGGATGGACATAAGGAAATGGAAAACCTGACAGCTTACAGTAACCAGCTCAAATGTATGTTCTGCTATCTTACCAATCACACTCTGGAAAAATGCTTTCAGTTTAGAAGAAAGACACAACAGGACAAGATTCAGTTTCTAAAGGAGAAGGGCGTTTGTTTTGGGTGCTTGAAACATGGACACACAAGCAAAGACTGCAGGAGTCGTTTGGATTGTGAAGTGTGTCACAGGAAACACCCATCTGTCCTGCATGTGGAGAGGGAGGATACTACAAGGATAACCTCCAAAGAAACTGTGAGCACTGTATCTGGGAAGCAGCAGACGTGTGGTCATATTGGGGCTGGTGAAGAGGATACTGCTGTTTTTTCCATTGTGGCTGTGCAGGTGAAAAGTCAGAAAAGTAATAAAGTTGTGCATACTTATGCCTTCCTGGATCCTGGGAGCTCTGGTACCTTCTGTACTACAAGTATGGCTGAAAGGCTGGGAGTATCAGGAAAAAACTGTAATGTAGTGTTAAGGACAATGGGGCAGGCTAAAACCATTAACACTACTATAGTAACCGGTCTGGAGGTGTCTGGATTTGACACCGATGACTTTATTGAGCTGCCATCTGTTCTGACACAAACAAAAATGCCTGTATCTAAAGTAAATGTGCCACGTCAGGATGATGATGCCAAATGGGCGTATTTGAGCAGCATTAGGCTACATGAAATAGATGCAGATGTAGACTTGCTCATTGGAACCGACTCTCCTAAAGTTTTGGAGCCATGGGAACTGATAAACAGTCAATGTGGTGGACCGTATGCAGTGAGGACTAGAGTTGGCTGGGTCATAAACGGGCCTCTTCGTGCTGGAGACTCTGAAGGTACTGGTGTCAAATCAGGATGCATTGCTGTAACTGCTAATCACATATCTGTGGATCGCTTGGAAAGTATGTTGATACAACAGTATAATCATGACTTTACTGAAAGAACAAGTGACGAACAACTTGAGATGTCAAGAGAAGACATTAAATTCATGAAAATTCTGGAGAGTACGACAGTGCTTAACAATGAACATTATTACATTGACTTACCTTTCAGAGTTGATGATCCTGTTTTGCCAAATAATCGCTGCATTGCACTACAAAGACTCCAAGGTCTGAAGAGGAGATTTAATCGAGATATTTCATTCAAGGCTCAATATGTTGATTTCCTTAACAACATGTTAGAGCAAGGATATGCAGAAAAGGTTCCCACAAATGAGCCCACTCTGGAACAAGGAAAGGTGTGGTACATTCCCCACCATGGTGTACATCATCCAACCAAAGGAAAGTTGCGTGTTGTGTTTGATTGCGGCTGTACTTACAAAGGAACATCATTGAACAGTCAGCTCCTGCAGGGCCCAGACTTCACTAACACGCTAATTGGTGTCCTCCTTCGGTTTAGAGAAGAGCCCATCGCCGTTATGGCTGATATCAACGCCATGTTCCATCAGGTCCGGGTTCCATATAAGCACGTGAACTTCTTGCGCTTTCTATGGTGGCCCAATGGAGACGCTACAGCGGAGCCAGAGGAATACAGGATGTGCGTGCATTTGTTTGGAGCTGTATCCTCTCCAAGCTGCTCAAACTATGCGCTGAGGAGAACTGCTGAGGATAATGCACTGCAATATTCACCCGATGTCCTTCGTACAGTCAAGACAAATTTCTACGTGGATGACTGTCTTAAGTCCACTGTGACAGAGGAAGATGCAGTGAAGCTTATTCATGGATTAACATCTCTCTGTAAAAAAGGCGGCTTCCATCTCCAAAAGTGGGTCACAAATAACTCAAATGTGTTTGCACTTATTCCTAGCAAAATCAGAGCAGTGGGTTTGGAGAACATGGATTTGGACAGGGACCAACTCCCTGTGGAAAGAGCTCTGGGGATGCAATGGTGTGTTCAAGGAGATACGTTCAGCTTCAGGACTGCAGTGCAGGAACGTCCACACACTAGGAGGGGCATCCTTTCTGTGGTGAGCTCTCTTCACGACCAGCTGGGTTTTCTGTCTCCTTTCATAATCCCTGCCAAGTTACTGTTACAGGAGCTGTGCAGAATGAACTTCAAATGGGATGAGCCAGTTCCCGCGATGTCTCGAACATTGGTCTGAGTGGCTCTCTGAACTTCAGCATATGAGTGGATTTAAAGTGGAGCGGTGCATTAAACCCAAAAACTTTGGAACACAAGTGAAAGCAGAATTGCATCATTTTTCAGATGCTAGTCAAACAGGATATGGCACTGTTTCATACTTGAGATTGGAGAGCACTGACAACGTGCATGTTTCATTTATCACAGGCAAGGCTCGTAGTCGGCTCCTCTAAAGCAACTAACCATTCCACGCCTTGAGCTTGCTGCAGCTGTGCTTGCTGTTCGAAGTGAACACAATGCTGTTGAAAGAGCTACAGTTGCCATTGCAAAGGTCATTCTTTTGGACCGATAGCACTACTGTTCTCAAGTACATCTTTAATGAAACAAAGCGCTTTCACACATATGTTGCCAATCGTGTCAGCGCCATAAGAGAATCCACAGACAAAGATCAGTGGAGGTATGTAAACACCAAAGACAATCCTGCAGATGAAGCTTCTCGAGGACTAAGAGCTCAGGAGTTTGGGAAAGGAAAATGGCTAAAAGGACCGGACTTTTTGCACTTGCCTCCCACCAGGTGGCCGAAACTCGACTTGGACTCCTCTTCCATTCCATCTGATGATGCAGAGGTGAAAAGGGAACTTAAGGTGAATGTTGTTACAATACACAGTGACAATCCCCTCAGTCAGCTCATTCACTATTTTTCATCCTGGAGAAAGCTTAAAACATCAGTGGCCTGGCTGTTGGAGCTGAAAGAAAGACTCTTACTTTTGAGTCGAAAGAGAAAGGAATATGTGGTCAACCAGAATGAGAATGTGGAAAAGGAGATTAAAAAATTCAAAGCCGCACTTGGAAAATCCAGCTTGACACCAGAGCGCTTGGAGGAAGCCGAAAAGGCAATAATTCAGTTTGCGCAAAACCAAAGATTCAGTACTGAAATTTCCTCACTAAAACGTGACCCAAAGACTGTTTTTAAAGACAGTCCTCTGTATCGCCTCGACCCCTTCATCGAAGATGGCATCCTTAGAGTTGGTGGACGTCTGTTTAAATCTGCACTGCCGTGGGAGGTAAAGCATCCTGTGATTCTGTCAAAAGATTTGCATGTTTCCCAGCTCATATTGCGTTACATCCATTGCCAACTTGGACATGCTGGACGCAATCACATGCTGCACAGATTGAGGCAGAAGTATTGGATCATAAATGCCAACTCTGCGGCCAGGAAGATTCTCTCACAATGTACAGTGTGCAGAAGGTACAGAGGAAAGCTTGGAGAACAGAAGATGTCCGACTTACGGAGGAACGAAGTTGTGCCTGATAACGCACCCTTACAAATGCGGGAGCCGGATTATTTTGGACCATTGGAGGTGAGGAGAGGTAGAACTGTGCTGAAGCGATACGGAGTAATATTTACCTGTATGAGTAGCCGCGCAGTACACCTTGAGGTGGCGCACTCCCTTGACACAGACTCCTGCATCAATGCTGTGCGAAGATTTATCTGTAGAAGAGGACCTGTGACAAGTATAAGGTCAGATAACGGCACAAATTTCGTTGGTAGCGAAGAAGGAACTGAGGCAGGCATTGGCCGCTTTAAATCACTCTAAAATTGAAAGGACCTTTGTGCAGGAAGGAATGACGTGGAGTTTTAACACCCCAGCTGCATCTCACCAAGGTGGCGTTTGGGAGCGTCTGATTCGTTCTGTGCGCAGTGTACTTACCTCTGTTGTTGGACATCAACTGCTGGACGAGGAAGGTCTGCAAACGCTGTTTTGCGAGGTGGAAGCGATACTCAATGACCGGCCAATAACTAAGGCTTCAGAAGATCCCAATGATTTAGAAGCGCTTACTCCAAATCACATTCTCCTGTTAAAAGGCAAGCCCATTCTGCCAGTAGGTCTGTTCGAGAAATCTGACCTGTACATTAAGAGGAGATGGAGGCAAGTGCAGTACATTCGTGGAGCTTTTCTGGAAAAGGTGGACAGCAGAGTATTTGCTTGTAATGCAAGAAAGGCAAAAATGGACGAAGCAAAAGAGAAACTTTATTCCAGGAGATATTGTCGTAATCGCTGATGCCACAGCTCCAAGAGGCTCATGGATGATGGGCAGAGTTCTAAGCACCACAGCTGACTCCAGAGGACTGGTTCGCTCTGTGAAGGTCCAAACGAAGACCAGCATCCTGGACAGACCAATAACCAAGCTCTGTCTTCTCTTGGAGGCTAATAATTGACTATACAACTCATTCTTTCTCCTATCTCTGTCTTCCATCTGTTTGTTTCTTTCAGATATGGAGAATTCGAAGATGTGAAGATTCTAGTTTAATGCTTAAGCTATAATTAGAAAATAGCTCCTTTGTGCTAAAGCTAAGGTTAATTGTGGGTAAAATACCGTTACAATTAGGGGCTGGGTTGTTGGAGCTATATTTTTTATTTTTGTTTATTTTGGGCTTAAGTTAATTTATAGCCTAAATTATTATTATTATTTTCTTCTTGTTAAAGTTAATTTGGTTTATTTTGTATTGTCCGCTTATTGGTCACATGGTGTTATGTTCATTTGTATAAGTAGGTCAAGGTGGGAGGTACTTCAGGCACGAGGGCATATGGTTTTTTACCAGCGTGAGAGAGGCAGCAGAAATGTCTGTGAGCTTGCTGATGTGTGTAAATAAACCTCCTCAAACTCAATCATGTTACGGACATTACCTTGCTTTGGTACCTCTGAACCTGCGTAAAGCCTAACCAAGACGTAGCCTCAAGTGGCCATTTGAGAAGTTTTGTTATTATTTGTTTTTGTTTAAGTTTATGGACAAATAGCCACTACAGTGCTTATTCTTCCATACGAAGTTTATAAGTACGTTATTGATGTCTGCATGTTGAATCATGAACACTGAGGGTGAGAGCAGGGTAAACAAATCTTGAAATCCCTTCTGCTTTAGTCAGGAGGATTCTTCCCAGTATTGAAATGTCTCTTTGAAGCCATAAGTTCTTTAAAAAGCGCCAGACATCTATAATTGACAGTTGTTGACAGATAAATGCAGTACTTTTGAATCTTGAATGTGAAATTAATCTTGAAGGCATTCTATCTACAAGATCATCTGGAGCATCATTATCTCCTCCAGTGATCAGGTGTGCTTCCTTATATTTGTTTATAAGGGCTTTCAGATGTGTGCAAACTGTTATGAGCATTGTTTTTGCTTGACCTGTATTGTTGTAGTTATATAAGTTGCAAACTATAAAGAAGGAATTGTCTAATTTAAAAACTAAGATTATCCCTCTTCTGACATCAAGGATTCAATTATGTCTCCTTTAAATTTATTAAGGAGAATGGCGACACCTGCTGATTGTTGAGAGTAATGGCAAAAATAACACTGGTCACCCCATTGTGTTTTCCAAAACTTCACATCACAGTCTACTGAGTGAGTCTCTTGTAAAAATATCAGTTCTGTATTTTTTCGTCTACAGAACATAAAAATAGATTTTCTTTTAGTGCTGTCACGAATACCTCTGACATTAAGAGATATTATTTTTAAAGAACTAAAATAGAGGTCTGACATAATGAAATAAAAAAAATAAATAAATTATTAACTGGAAGTCTGTTAAGTGTTGTAGGAATTAGTTAAGAAGAAAAAAAAACAAAATCTTAAGATAGAGAATAGGGTAAATTAACTTCCCAACAGGTTGAATACTCTGTACCTAAAATATTTAGTGGGATGAACATGTTGCTCTATTAAGTTGTAAACAGGGAACAGCTAAATTGACCTATTAAGACTGGGTGACCTAATCACCCTGGAGTTGAGATTGAACTGCTGAATTCACATTAAAAGTCGTTTAACATTTTATGCAGTGTGTCTCACACCATCAATAATGACAGCAGGTCCCTGCCATTTTGTCTTCTTTCCATCAGCACGCGCTTGCTTCACTAGAGGACAGAGTTTGTTTCT
Organism: Lepomis macrochirus; assembly: GCA_024633595.2. Lineage (NCBI taxonomy): Eukaryota > Metazoa > Chordata > Actinopteri > Centrarchiformes > Centrarchidae > Lepomis > Lepomis macrochirus. Next base: position 1,487,419 of record JALXJV020000007.1, read on the forward strand.
GCACTGTTTTTCCAGCTGAGTGAGATCCTCGGTCAGCCGCAGATTCTTTTCCTTCATGACGTCGGCGTTGAGAGAAGCTCTCCTTGAATCTGAAGGTGCGCATGGTAAATTGTATTATGATGATGGGGCGTGTGCTTTTATCCTGTCTTGGTCGTCCTACCCTGTGCACGGTGTCCACCATGAAGCCAAGATTGTTCTTTCTCTGGGATTATTTCAGCAACGATCTCCAGCACCTCCTTTCTAACATCCTCGTTGTTACTTTCCGGTAGATTCAGAAGACGGAGGTTCCATCTTCTGCTGTAACGCTCTGAGTCTTCTTGTTTCTCCTTCAGGGCGGCCATCTGTTCCTTCATCTTCTTCACTGTGTCGTCTGTTCCTTTCCATTGGATTTCCAGCCCTTTCAGATCTTCTTGCACTCTTGCAATCTCAGCTGTATTTTGGATCACCATTTCTTCAAACTTTGAGAAGCGATCGTTCAAGCCGTTAATGGCTCTTAGAATGTCAGCATTGGAGACTCGTCTCGTGTTCTTTGGTGCATACTTTCTTGGGGTTTGGGCTGTCCGTGGGTGTAACAGGTAAAGGTGTATATAAATCGGATAATGATTTTTGTGGAGATATATCCATTCTCAAGCCTCCTTTTTTCACAGTCTTGGCGTCTCTCTTGGACATCTTGGCTCACGTGCTCTGGGTTATTAGCAAGACTTTGGCTAATAGCAAACAGTTCGTTCAGCTAGTTCATTCACATTGGTCAATCAAAGTCGTCGTTCCGGCTTTGTTTAGCTGTGTAGGCGTACTTTATGCAAACTTAAATAAAGAGGCAACTTACAACTCCTTCATTCATAATTCAAAAGGTCTCGTTGACTTATTTTAAGCGCTGGTACTCGGTCAGAGATTCGTAGCTCAGAAGGAAGCGTCTGCACAGGTCGCCATCTTGGCCCCCCCACCCGTTTGGCACAAACTGTTTGCAACTCACAGCGCGAGGTGTCGCAGCGAAGTTGCTTTCAGGCAAAGTCCGACAGCAGAAGATCCCTCTTGTAAATGTGTAACCGCTGCGATAACAAGACGTTCACGGTGTTTTCCTCAGAGAAATAAACACTTTTCCACCTAGAAAGAGAGCGTCGTTTTTCCAGAGTTTACACAGTAAACGCCACGTGGGTAAAATTTTAGAGATGATACTCTGACTTCCCATTCTCTCGTGAAGGCAGCACGAAGCTGCACTACAAGAGAAAAAAATACACCGTCTCACCTATAGGCGCAGTGAACTAAACTGGCCGGTTTTAATGTTGCAGACCACAGTTTTTTTGCAAGTAGCCTAGTTTAAAGTTTAAACTTGTATTTTTGTGAATCTTTGGTGTAAACTCGCCTTAGAATTTCCAACCTAACAAACGCCCCCCCTTTCCAAAATTTCGCTTCCAGAGCCCCCCATCGTCCTCGGAACGCCCCCTGGGGGGAGAAACACTATTTTAAATGAACCAAAACAAGCTAATCTGCATATTTAAAGAAAATTTCAGGGGAAAAGATTGGGGAAGTTCAGAGGTGATATGCTGTAGTTATCTATTATAGAAATACATACAAAGAAGGCAACATCATTAACTAAATATGCATGTCGACCGCATGCATTCATGTGCGGTTAAACAGCGTGAAATCACACGCCGTTTCTGCACAACACAAGTCAACGCAGTGTAAACGGTGTGAAATGACATGTGAAAACCTTAAGATGCCTCGACACGGCATGCCAAAATGTCCTTCAAAGTGGCGTGCATTTATACTCCATTCCATGATATCACGTTGGCTCCTTCAAATTTCGCTACACTTCTGATTTTTGTCTGTTTTTTTCGTCTTGTTTTCCGACACACATGCTACCATTGGAAGATGAAGAAGGGTTTTTTGTATTAAAGAGTAGCAGACCACGATCCACCTGGCCCAAACAACCTCGGCTCTTAGCTGCTATCACGAAAATCTGAATGTTTTTACATTACACATAACGTCCACGCCTCAGAATTCCCATGATGCATGACAGTGAAGAGAGTTTGCCTTTTGTTTGAAATACATACGTTACTCTATGATTTATGTTTTTTAAGTGTGTCTGCTTAGACTATACCTTATATATGTGTTTGTTGGTAATTGTTATTCTTTTGCCGGCTTATCATTGACACCAGGAATGACGTAACTGTTACGTTTGTTAAAAACAGCTGAACTTTCTTTTTTGACATATGAACCCTTTTTGGCAAAGTGACCTTTTTTTCCGCACGCCTTCTACACTCACCTGCCACTTGATTAGGTACACCTGTTCAATTGCTTGTTAACACCAATAGCTGATCAGCCAATCACATGGCAGCCTCTCAATGCATTTAGGCATGAAGACACAGTCAAGACAAGTTGCTGAAGTTCAATCTGAGCATCAGAATGGGGAAGAAAAGGGATTTAAGTGACTTTGAACGTGACATGGTTGATGGAGCCAGACAGGCTTGTCTGAGTATTTCAGAAGCTGCTAATCTACTGGGATTTTCACCACAACCATGTCTAGATTTTACAGAGAATGGTCTGAAAAATATCCAGTGAGCGGCAGTTGTGTGGACGAAAATGCCGTGTTGATGTCAGGAGAATGAGCAAACTGATGACAGAGAGGCAACAGCAAGTCAAATAATCACTTGTTACAACCAAGGTGGGCAGAAAACCATGTCTGAACGCACAACACGTGGAACCAAAGCAGATGGGCTACAGCAGCAGATACCACACCAGGTCTTGTCAGCTAAGAACAGAAAACTGAGGCTAAAGTTAACACAGGCTCACGAAAATTGGACAATAGAAGAAGAAAAAACGTTCCCAGGCCTGATGAGTCTTGATTTCAGCTGCAACATTCAGAGTTTAACCAACATGACAGCATGGATCCATCCTGCCTTGTATCAACGGTTCAGGCTGCTGCTGGTGGTGTAATGGTGTGTGGGATATAATCTTGGCACACTATGGGCCCCTGAGTACCAACTGAGCATCATTTAAACACGACAGCCTGCCTGAGTGTTGTTGCTAACCACGTCCATCCCTTTATGACAACAGTGTACCGTCTTCTGATGGCTACTTCCAGCAGGACAACGCACCATGTCACGAAGCTCAAATCATCTCAAACTGGTTTCTTGAACATGACGATGAGTTCACTGAACTCCAATGTCTTCTACAGTCACCAGCTCTCAATCCAACAGAGGACCTTTGGGATGTGGTGGAACGGGAGCGTCTTATCATGGATATGCAGCCGACAAATCTGCAGCAACTGTGTGATCAACATTTCTGATCTTCTGCTTCGTTATGAACCATCCAGACCTCTCAGGTCGTCTGGGATCAGGTCTGCTTTCTGTCCCCAGAGTCAAAACTAAACAAGGAGAAGCAGCGTTCAGTTATTATGCTCCGTATATTTGGAACAAACTCCCAGAAACCTGCAGGTCTGCTGAAACTGTCAGTTCTTTTAAATCAAGACTGAAGACCTTTCTTTTTACCACTGCTTTTAATTAAATATGTAAGATTTTTCTTTTTACACTGCACTGGAACTTTTACTGTCCTGTTTTCTTTTTCTTTGTTTTTAGCTTTTTACCATTGCTTTTAATTAAATATTTACACAGTGAGAAATGAGCAGGTAGCTGGGTTAGGACGTTTTGGGAGTGAGATTGAACAGAGTGAAGGAAGTGGATCTTAAATCTGGCGCCCGAGTGATTTGCAGGAACCTCTGTCCACCTGTAAACGTGCAGGTCGGTCCAGAGTATAACTGGATCAAAGGGGCCTGCTGACAGACGTGTCCTGGTTTCTCTGTAGTGTCCGAGGGTTTTTGGAGTTTCAGTGGACCCAAAGATTTGCTGTGGACCCGAGTACAGACCAGCTAGAGAGAGTAGATTAAGAGTCCTTCTCTGTTTGTTCTCTTTTCAGAATGATTGTGACTCAGTTATTTGCTCATTAACCCCTCAGCCTGTTTTTATTTTCCATTTAACTCTTTTAACCCTGATTGGAACTCTGGAACTTTTATTATATTTTATGTTGCTTTTATGTTTTATGTAAAGCACGTGCCTTGTTGTTGAAATGTTCTGTACAAATAAACTTGTCTTGCTGCTATGATAACAATATGGACCAAAGTCTGTGAGTAATGTTTCCAACACCTTGTTGAAAGTATCCCACGAAGAACAAGGCAGTTCTGAAGGCAAAAGGAAGTCCAATCCGCTAGCAAAGTTTATCTAATAAAGTGGCCATCGAGTTTATAATAGAATGTGTTCAAAAGAACGCCCTGGGTAGACTGCCCCCATGTACCTACGGCATCTCCACTTACCACTGGTCGACAAGGTGGTCGTACCTTACTACCCCACCAGAGCACTGCGCTCCCACAGTGCCCCCGTGTTCCTGCTCGACGCCCTCTGCTACAGTTGCAACTGCTGTTACTAGTCCTATTGCTATTATTACTGTTATTATCATTAACATTACTATAAATATCTGTACCATTTTTCATTCAGTCTATAGCACCATCACTTTTACTGTCTGTACCTCTGTGTGTATACTGTGTAGGCTGCCTCCCTCCCCCTCTCCTCTCCCTCTCTCTCTCTCTCCACTCCCTCCCTCTCCTTCCCTCTCTCTCTCTCTCTCCTCTCCCTCCCCCTCCCTCTCTCCTCTCCCTCCCTCCCTCCCCCTCTCCTCCCTCCTCTCCCTCCCTCCTCTCCTCCCTCCTCTCCCTCCCTCCTCTCCCTCCTCTCCCTATCCTCACCTCCCTCCCCTCCCCCCCCTCTCCTCTCCCTCCCTATCCTCACCTCCCTCCCCCCCCTCCCTCCCTCTCTCTCTCCTCTCCCTCGCTATCCTCACCTCCCTCCCTCCCCTCTCCTCTCCCTCCCTATCCTCACCTCCCTCCTCTCCCTCCCTCCATATACTAATGATCTATGGTACACAAACATGTTTATGGTTTTATTTATCATTTTTTTTCTTATCATATAATTTAATTGTATAATCCCTGAAGCTTTGGCCATATTGTTCAGCCAATAAAGTCTGTTGAGAGAGAGATTCATTCAGACCAGCACTGGTACAGACATCAGTCTCCAGGGTATATGTAGCCTAGCTTAGCACAAACATTGGAAGCAAGGGGAAACTGCTAGCTTAGCTCTATGAAAAGGGAAACATGCAACTGTGATATCAGCCCTCTCATATAAACATTTGATTGATTGATTGATTGATTGATTGATTGATTGATCTTTATTTAAAAGGGACCATGTGTAATTAATAACATAAATGTAAACATTTGATGCATTACACCAGAGTTAGCCTAAGGCTAATTTACATCTGCAGTCCCCAGGCATAAATAAATACAAATACATACAGCACAGATAAAATATCAACATTATTCAAATATATACAGCATATCAAACATAGGACATTAACAACATAGGATATTAACAACAGACAGTCAAAGAGAAACTAAAGCAGACTCACTGTGGGTTACAGAAGGTGAACTCAGAGCACTTATTGTCGAACTCAACAGTGCACTGCCGGGCATATGCAGATCCCATGTTGTCTACCTGCAGAGGGAGACAGAGCAGCAGACAGACTGTTCAGACTTCATGTGAGTAAAGTGAAACGCCTGTACTGACTCTAACAGCGTCTCTGTTCTGTCAGACGCACCCTGAAGGCAACCAGCCACACTGGCTGCTAGTTACTTACTTAGTTACTTAGTTACTTAGTTAGTTACTTAGTTACTTAGTGACCTGTGAAGCTCAAAAGAAACACTGAGGTAAATTTACAGATACTTAAAAATACACAGAAACAACTTTGTCCCAGTAAGCAGAGTGAATGTAAGGTGTCAGTATCTGTGAAAGGTTTCCATCCAGAGCTGAGTGCAGCAGCAGGAAGGAGGAGGATCAGGGGCTGAACTGATGAAGATGAAGCCCATGAGTCCGTCCTGCTGCTGGACAGCCTCTCAGTGAGGAGAACGTCCTACCTGCTGTGGAGCCTCAGAGTCTCTTGTTGATCTTCCTCAGGGATCCGACTTAGAGCAAATGAAAGTATTCGAGTCACTTCACTGCTCTTCCTGGTCTGATTTTATTGGCTGTCCAAAGTGAAACTACTGTGATCCTGATAGCCTGGAAACCCCCACATTTTCCAGAAACAGAAACTCATCCATTAGAAGGATGACAACGTATTTTTAGAAGCTGAACAAGCAGCAGCATCAAGACAAGTCATTTCCATCACTGCCAGTATCGACAGTATGAAGAACATTAAAGATAAACACATGTTAAAACAGCGAGTGAAAAAATCAGGAGTCTGAAGATAAAACAATAAAAAACATGCTGATAAAGATTCATTTATTGATCGTCTGAAGAAACGAGCATGATGTCACATTAATTAAGACCTTTCGCCTTTCAAACTGTGGTCCATTTAATATCACAAAGATGGGACTGTGCACGGCATCGTGAACCTTCGACCGTCAGAGGTGGAGGGGCCAGAAGGAGCCATACAGGTCCACAGACCGTCTCACATCTGATGGGGGGGTTCATCTAATAACCTTTGAACTGAGACGACTGCTGACGGTGAAGCTGGGAACTGACTGGCCACAGGATGATGAGAGATTCATGACCAGGACGACGCAGGAAATCCTGAAAACGCAGAGCTAGGACCCGTTCAGGTGCACTGGGCGTGCACGTGCCAGTGTAAACAACAAACAGATGGTCTGTTGCTTAGTTACAGAAGATTTGGCGAAAGAATAAATAAATACAGACGAAGCATCAGACCAGTTTTTTGTGTTGCATGGATCAATAAGAGCTGGGACTGTTACTGAATGTAACTCGGGAGTGTGGCGGCAGAAAACAGGCTGGGAGTTGTTGAAAAGTAAACGGCGACATGCACAGTAAACGTGTAGGCAGATGAGTGTTATTTGCAAGGTACAGAATATTTTAATAAAGATACCATGGGAAAAACCCGGTGAGCAGTATCGTGTTTATGCTTTGCAAGACCCAATCAGAGAGCCGAGCGTGAGCGGCTGCGTCATCGTTTCTAAAGTTTGACCCATCTTCACTAAAACGCCGTCCGGTTTTTGTATCGAAATTGTCAACAGTTAATATTTTTCTCATGCTGTGCCGCACAGTGTAGTGAGTCCTTGTGTTTGTACTCAGAGGCCTGTGTGCTTTGACCAAAGTCATCATCTGTGGTACCACAGCAGAGACACTAGATGGAGCCAGAGCCCCCTCACAGACATGTTTCAGTGCCTCTGGACTTCACCCATTTCACCTGGAAATTGCCCTCTGCTTACTATTAACCCTTCTGGATGTGAGGTAACCCATTAGGTTAGTCAAACAATTTTCTGACAGCTAAAACGAAATGGGTGCTTAGTCATGGTGTCATCCAGTGTGCACGTCAGAGTGTGTACAGTTCCAACAGGAGTTACCCCCCTGTCCCCACCTCTTTCCTTTGGAGCTGTTAAATAAACTGATAAAGCAGAAACATGACCTGCTGTGTTTGAAACCAACTCTGGCAGCTTTCCTCTCTGTCGGTGTACATCTCAAATGTCACACGATCCGTAAATGGATATGTGATCTCGTCTGATCACCCACTGGATGGTCTCAACTCTGGGTTGTCATTGATTTGGTCCATGACAACCCAGAGTTGAGACCCAGGAGGCAGAGTCGCAGTCTAACACACTTCTCTGCTCCTCCGTTCCAGGAGTTACTTAGTGAAAACCCTATAGTGACGGTGTCTGTCCCCGACCATTGAAATTATTTAAATCAAAGGTAAACAGAAGAGGAGCTGTGCATAAAAACCTCATAAAAATTAAAACCACAGGAGCAATAGTGCAAACGAATAGGAGAGTAAAATGTGGACTCTTAAACATCAGGACCCGTCTTCACAAAGACTCTAAGAGTCCTCTCAGAAAACTCTTATCTTAGCTTAAAAACTTTTACCTAGGAGTCTCAGCTTAAGAGCTATTCAGGACTGATCTGAGAGCAGCTCTGAGCAAGGAAAAGACAAAAACTTTTATCTTAGTGAGGAGGCGGGGTCGACCCCGTTGCTATGTATGACACAATCTTTGAAGACTGTGATTGGTTGGTTGTCCAAGAAGGAAAAAAAAGAGTGATTCTAAGTGTAGGTTATATTCTAAGCTTCACTTTGGAAATTACATACGTAATATTTCCTATTTGACCGTTCTCTCCTCACTCTCTCACTCACACACACACACACACACACACACACACACACACACACACACACACACACACACACACACACAGTAAATGTAGGATATAAATCCTGTTTTTTATTTACCATGCTGTTAATATCCTATCAGGTATTTGATTGGCTCAGAATGATAAAAATTGTTCCTGATTGCTGGCGTTTCTATTTAAGTGGTGGTTTGAATGTTGGTTTTAATGGATCAAACACGGAATCAAAACCAAGCAGGGCGAGAAAGCCCAGCTGGACCAGTTAGTGGATGAACACAAGGCTGTTCTGAAAGAACATTCGGGCTGGGTGTCACAGCACGGGGCGAGAAGCAGACGAGGGAGCGTAAAGCGCAAACTATTAACGGTTCATTCTCGTTGTGCGCAAGAGGGAAGCTGCTATATTCATACATGCAGTTTTTTGAGCCTGTAAGGTGGGAATGTCCAGAGGAAACGAAATGAACTGCGACACAATAAGAGGTTCTGAAAGTGCTGTAAGGCTGATGATACACACAGCAACTTTTAGAGCAATCGTGCAGGGCAACGCTGTCGTCAATAATAATGAGTAAAGATTAGGCTACTACCGTAATCCCCTTCCCCCACCACTCCGCCACCCGCCCCGCTCAGCCGCTATCCATTTAAAACATAGTCGGACTTGCCTCTAGCAAGATTGCCCAGCAACATTGCTCAAAAAGTTGCCCCGTGTATCATCAGCTTTAATTGTTTGTGTGATCACTCTGCTTACAGAAGGTTGTGACAGACCCAAATCATCACCGCTGCTTTGTTGCCAATTATCCTAATGTAGTGATTCCTTTCATTCCTGCCTGTGTCGGAGATGTTAGCGCGTCTCTAATAAGATCAGTCACAAACACGATCCCTGCACGATCTAATCTATAGCGTCTGATTAACTCTCTGTCATCCTGCAACACATTTCTTCTCCCTCTGCGTCTTTCTGCCATTTTCTCCTCTACTAAAGAAACTCTTAAGCCTCTTAAAAGTCCTCGTCCCTGCTCCTAACAATTCTGAGCTTAAGAGCTCTTTTAAGGCTTAAGATGCTTTATGAATTACTTTTTTCTATACTAGGATTTTTTCTTTAATTTTAAGAGTAAACGCCCACATTTCTAAGAATTTTCTTAGAATTACGTCACTAGGAGCTGCTCTTAGCCTTAAGATTCTTTGTGAATACGGGCCCAGATCTCTCTCTTCTAAAGGTGTACTAGTAAATGAACTAATATCAGATTATGAAATTGATTTATTCTGTCTTACTGAAACCTGGCTGGGTGATGGAGAATATGTGAGCCTAAATGAATCCACCCCTCCCAGTCATATGAATACTCACATTCCTCGAAGCACAGGCCGAGGAGGTGGAGTTGCAGCTATCTTTGACTCTAGCCTAGTAATCAGCTCTAAACCTAAACTAAATTATAACTCATTTGAAAGCCTTGTTCTGAGTCTTTCACACCCAAGCTGGAAATCACTGCAACCAATTCTATTTGTTGTAGTGTACCGAGCACCTGGGCCGTACTCTGAATTCTTATCTGAATTTGCAGAGTTTTTTGTCAACTTTAGTCCTTAAAACGGACAAAGTTATTATTGTAGGGGATTTTAATATTCATGTGGATGTAGAGAATGACAGCTTTAGTACTGCGCTTATCTCTCTATTAGATTCAATTGGCTTCTCTCAGAGTGTTCATGAACCCGACTCACTGTTTTAATCACACCCTCGACCTTGTTCTGGTATATGGTATTGAAATTGAACATTTAATAGTGTTCCCACAGAATCCCTCTTTATCTGACCACTGTTTGATAACTTTTGAGCTTGTACTGCTGAACTACCCTCCATTGGGCAAAAATGTCTATACAAGATGTCTGTCTGATAGTGCTATAGCTAAATTTAAGGATGCGATCCCATCGGCTCTAAATTCATTATCAGGTATCAAAGTAACAGAGGACTCTTACGCGAATTTCAGTCCCTCCCAAGTCGATCATCTTGTTGATAGTGCTGCAGGCTCGCTGCGAACAAAGTTAGTTTTAGCAAACTACAGACCTGTACCTAACCTTTCTCTCTAAGATCCTGGAGAAAGCAAAGAGAAAATGGCAGGGCCGTGCAGAGACCTCTTTAAGGGCAGGTGCTCAAAGTATAAAAAGAGCACATGGAACAAGGATTTAAATCGGACTCTTCTTATACTTTTGACATAGAAATATATATTGTTGTGTTTTCCTTGTTGACACATATATACAGATGCTTCTGTATCGTCACATCAGCAAATGCTGTGATGCCAAAAGAAACAGGGAAAATCCTACTCCAGCTTTAAAACACTGGGCTGACAGAACTTACAGGGAACAGTTGCTATGAGGGGTTGCTATGGATGCAGCTGCTGCTGCTGTTGCTGATCCTACTGGAGGTGATCTGTGACTACAGATATATTAAAACATCTATATGATATATACCAGCTGATTAAACAATTATGTGACCATAAAGAGATTGTTGAGTGTTTAGGACCAGCTCACAGTGACTGAGCTGCTGTAATACTGCAGCCACCAGGCTGACTGCTGGGAGACGCTCACAGAGCTGCAGGAGGAGGAAATAAGATACCAGATTCAAAAAAGTGTGGGAAATAATCTGAGAAGGAAACATTAATGGGGAGAGGATGAGGGAGGCCACGGCAGGGTGAGAGTGAGACAAACAAACCTATAGTCTGTGTTGTTTGTGTCTCCATCATGCAAAATTATGATGATGATTTTATATATTGAATCTGAAATGTTAGGATTTTTATTGACTATATGTCTAATCATATATCTAAATAAATAAACCAACAGTAATCTTTTATAATATTCAGAAAAATGCATGAAATGTTTGTGAATCTGGTGTCTTACTTCCTGCAGCTCTCAGTGTGCAGCTCTGTGAGCGTCTCCCAAACACTCAACAATCTTTGCATCTTTTCATGGTCACATAATTGTTTAATCAGCTGATATATATCCTGTGTTTGTTTTAACAATTCATACATTTTCCTGAAATCTTATAGGCCCATTTCTTCTTCACTCTTTACTTTGAGGTCAGGAATATTATTTATTTTACATCAGCACTGACATTTTTATATGTGTTTTTCCAGTTATTGAGTTTTTATGTAGTTGAGCTGTTGGAAACATACTGCTGCTGTCAATGTAAAGATATTCTGTAGGGCCTTGCTTGCTCTCAATTTTTAATAGTTCCTTGTCCAGCGGCTGTGTCCCAGATTATTTTAAAACTGCGTGTGTTAACCCATTGTTAAAAAAAACCTGGACTGGACATCTCCCTCCTTGAAAATTATAGACCAATCTCGAAGTTGCCCTTTATTGCTAAAATTTTAGAAAAAATTGTGGCCAAGCAACTTCTACATGTATTAGAAACAAATAACATCTTTGAGAAGTTTCAATCAGGCTTCAGGAAATACCAAGTTCAATACCTTTATTTGTCCCCTCTGTGGGGCAATTGATTTCACAGCATAGGAGCACACAAACTTACAAACATAAATACACATAGTATAATAAATAAATACACATAGTAAAATAAGATAACATAATGCACATTCTAATCAATTCCAAGATGTGTAAGCTACCTTTCCCTCCTTGCATTTAGAAGAGAGACAGCAGATGGAACAAAGGAGTGTTTAAATCTGGTTGTTTTGGCAAATGGGAGTCTGAGTAATGAACCTGATGGTAAAAACTGAAACTGTTGTAAAGGATGAGAACAGTCAGTCAAGATGGAGTTTGCTTTCTTAAACAGCTGTTTTTTGTAAAGATCCATTAAAGTTTCTTGTGGACACCCAATAATTTTACTACAGATACTAACAACCTTGTTCAGTAAGTTCCTCTCATTTACCCTCAAAGATTGAAACCAACAAACAAAGGAGAACGTAATAGTAGACTCAATAAAAGAACGATAAAACAAAGTCATCAAAGTAGAGTCAACCTGGAATTTAGATAATTTCCTAAGACAAAAAAGACGCTGCTGGCTTTTCTTATAAATCGAGTCAGTATTTTTCTTAAATGTTAATTTATTGTCGAGAAAAGTGCCTAAATATTTATAAGACTCTACCAAATCAACTGTCTGACCATCAATCACTGTGATGTCAGGGGAAGGCTGAACACGTCTAAAATCAATGCACATGTCCTTTGTCTTTAAAACATTTAATGATAAAAAAGATTCCTGACACCATTTTAAAAAAGAATGGGATGGGATGTTTAGATTTGCCAACAGGGACTATAATAGACTGTTTCCACAGATTAGGCACCTTCTGCTGAGACAAAGATAAATTAAAAATATAATTAAAAATCGGGCCTAATTGATCAGCACAGTTGGAGAGTAATCGACTACTGATATTATCAGAACCAGCACTTGTTCTTTTTTGCAGTGTTTAAAAGTTTTAACAACGGAATATTCATCAAAAAGAGAAGAAACTTGTTTTGATTCCAGTGCTGTATTTCTTAGCGTCATAATTTCATTATTGAAAAACTGCACATCAAATCTAGAGTAAAATTTGTTTAGCTCTTGAGCCAGGACCAGATCAGAAGTGAACCCCTCTAATGAGACCCTTTTCTTTACATTGTCAGTCAAACCGACTATAGACCTAATACTGTCCCATGCTGAGCCCATATTATTATTGCTAAGCATGTCTTCTAGTTTTCTTTATAAGATAATTTAGCTCTCCTAATTTCTCGCTTAATCTCCTTATGTACAGACATTAGCTCAGTATAATCTCCCTGTTTAAAAACCTGTTTCTTTTTATTTAATAGCACTTTAAGATGCCTGCTTACCCACGGTTTACTGTTTGGGAAGGTTCTGACAGTCTTTACAGGAACAACAATGTCCTCACAGTAGGTTATCCATGAACTGACCACATCAGTGAGCTCGTGAATGTCTCTAGAGGATTCAATGAACACCTCCCAGTCTGTACTCTCCAGACAGCCCTGCAGGGTGAGGGTGGCCTCTTCAGACCACATTTTGATGTTTCTAGTTGTCACTTTCCCCTCTGAAGACATGTCCGGTAGGATGGAACCAAGTACACACAGTTATGATCAGCTGAGCCGAGAGGGGGAATGAAATTGATTTATATGCATTTTTGATGGGCCCATAACACTTGTCCAAAATCCTGTCTTTCCTGATAGGGCAGGAAACGTACTGATAAAAACTCCTGAGTGATTTATCCAATGAACAGTGATTAAAGTCTCCTAAAACCAGGTTAGGAGCATCAGGAGATAAAGACTGAAGTTTATGCACAGACTGAGAGATGAGCTCTAAGGCGTTTTCCTCATTCGCCTTTGGATGAACATAAACAACAGTAACGAAAATCTGCGGAAATTCACGTGGCAAATACATATGGCGCATGGACAAAGAAAGCAGCTCCACGTCCTTGGTGCAAAGTCTCTCTCTCACTATGACATTTTTACACCATCGTTCATTTATATACACACATACTCCGCCTCCGCATGATTTCCGGTAGTCGTGGACGTTCTGTCGGTGCTAAACGGGATCCCAAACCCGCCTATAACTAGGTCACCGTCAGCGCCCCTTTCCCGAGCCAGGTCTCTGAAAAGCCAAGATACAGGCGCCTTTGAATGCGTGTTGATGGCGAACAAGAGCCTGGAGTTCGTCAGTTTTATTTCGGAGAGAACGAGCGTTGGACAGGATAATTGATGGCAGGGGAATGCGAGACGGATGTTGCCGTCTCATACGCTCTCGCACCCCGCTTCTTCTTCCTCGCCTCCTTGGCCTCCGTTCCAGAGTTCCAAAGCGATCGCCTTTCCCGAGACCAGCCAATTCCTCCAGATCAGGTATGATCAAGTCCACTGGTGGTCTGCTGATCACAGATTTTTCAAATTTTAACAAATAGTCTTTGGAGTATTGAATCGGCCAGAGTGAACCCAGGTGCCATATGGACGCCAAAAGAAGGAACAAGGTCGGATCCATGCCGCTATGTTTTTTACACGCTTTGACAAGCCGTGGTAGATATTTGGTCAGTACAAAAACAAAACAAAACAACTGAAACAAACTACTAACAAACTTTAAAAACCTTAAAAAAAACCCCCAGAAAACTCTGACAAACAAACGGACGTGCTTCCCACTGCTGCCGGTCGCTGCGTACGCATGCGCCCCCAATCAATACCATAGCACTGAAACAACATTGCTCAAAGTTACCAATGATCTTTTGATGGCAGCAGATAGTGGAATGTGCTCTGTGCTGATACTTTTAGATCTTAGTGCTGCGTTTGACACCGTTGACCATAGTATCCTCTTGGAAAGAATGAGGCGCTGGGTGGGGATTTCTGGCACTGTTTTAGACTGGTTTATATCTTACTTGTCGGAAAGGAGTTTGTGTGTCTTTGAATAATTATACGTCCTCATACACTACTGTTAAGTATGGGGTGCCGCAGGGGTCAGTCTTGGGACCAATTTTATTTTCATTGTATATGCTTCCTTTAGGGCACATTATTCAAAGACATGGTATCTCTTTCCATTTTTATGCAGATGATACACAATTGTACCTGCCTATTAAACACACTGACCCTGAAATGTTGACTTCATTGAAGGACTGCTTTAGTGAGTTAAAAAGCTGGATGTCCAATAATTTCCTTCAATTAAACTCCGTTAAAACAGAGATCCTCATCACTGGCCCCAAGCATCTGACAAAACATATTGTGCCGTTCATAGATTGCCTTGGTTTATCGGATCAAATTAAGCCAGTGGCAAAGAATCTTGGTGCCTGGTTTGACAGTGATTTGTGTTTTGAGCAGCACACCACAAAGCTGGTGCAATCATGTTTCTATCATCTTAGAAACATTTCTAAAATCCGACCTTTTTTAACTTTTAAAGATACTGAGACCATTTTACACACTTTTATTTCTTCACGTTTGGACTATTGCAACAGTCTCTTTTCCTGCCTAAACTGGAAATCTGTTGTTCGGCTACAGTATGTCCAGAGTTCAGCTGCCAGGCTTTTAACTAGAACCAAGAAACGTGATCATATCACTCCTGTTTTGGCCTCATTACACTGGCTCCCAGTATGTTTTAGAATTGATTTTAAGATTTTACTGATTACATTTAAGGCTTTACATGGTCTCGCCCCTTGCTATATTGCTGACCTATTAGTACCTTATACACCAGCTCGTAAGTTGAGATCCTCAAGTAAGGGGCTCTTAGTGGTCCCAGAGACCCGGCTGAAACTGAGGGGGACAGAGCCTTTGCAGTTAGGGCACCGAGGCTCTGGAACAATCTACCTGAAGAAATTAGGTCGGCTAATTCAATGAACTCTTTTAAATCCCTTGTTAAAACATACTTGTATCGTAGAGCATTCGCTGATTTTATCTGATTTTATTTCATATTTTGAAGTGATTTTTGTTACTTGTATTGTTTTTATATATGTTTTTATGACTATATATGTATTCATGATTGCTTTATGTAAAGCACTTTGTAACGTTGGTTTTAAAAGTGCTCTATAAATAAAGATTATTATTATTATTATTATTAATAATAATATTATATTCAATACTGTTCTGAATTTAGGCAATTTACCTAAACAATGCTCTTGACTTTTGACATTTGACTTTAAAAGGCAAGTTTATTTGTACAGCACATTTCCACAACAAGGTAATTCAAAGTGCTTTACATAAAACAGAAAAGCAACAGGGAAATAAATAAAGGCAAAAAAAGTTTAAAAATCTAATAAAAGGCTAAAAACAAAGAAAAAAGAAAACATGACAGTAAAAGTTACAGTGCAGTGTAAGTTATCAATAAAAAGAAAAATATTTAATATTTTACATATTTAATTAAAAGCAGTGGTAAAAAGAAAGGTCTTCAGTCTTGATTTAAAAGAACTGACAGTTTCAGCAGACCTGCAGGTTTCTGGGAGTTTGTTCCAAATATACGGAGCATAATAACTGAACGCTGCTTCTCCTTGTTTAGTTTTGACTCTGGGGACAGAAAGCAGACCTGATCCCAGACGACCTGAGAGGTCTGGATGGTTCATAACGAAGCAGAAGATCAGAAATCAATTCTTTGACATACAGGAAGCCAATGTAAAGACCTCAGAACTTCCTCCAGCTGTGTGACACCCTGACAGGATAAAGTCAGCTGTTTCTTCTCTGGCTCTTTGTCTCACACTCTGCAGACGTCTGTCTGTCTGTCTGTCTGTCTGTCTGTCTGTCTGACCCTCTGCAAAGAATAAAACCCTTAAAGGACGTCTGGACTGGACTCTTTATTTCAGAAGACTCACTAAAGGACACATTTCCATTTCAAAGCTCATTAGAATAATGAGCATGTAGGGCTGCAGTCTTGTGTTCTAGGAAACTTTAAGATCCCCACCTACAGGACACTTTCTGTCCGTGACCAACAGGTGGCAGTGACGTAGCTCACACACCACGCCCCCCTTTCTGTGTGCTGTACAGTCAAATAACTGTCCAGGAAGATGTTTATTAAACTGAACTCTTCCCAGGTCTTTAATAATAGTCCTTGTTTCCACTTTAATAAACTTTCATCAGAGAGATTCTTTCTTCACGTTTTTCTTCATTCAGCTGCAAACTAGATTTTAACTCTGCTTTTTATGAACTATGTTCTGCTGAGTCCAGGATCAAAGTCCTTCAGGTCCCTCTGAGGGTCTCTCCCTCTTACTGGGTGGCGTCTCTCAGCCTGAGGACTCTGTGGCTCAGAGCAGAGTACGGATCCTTTTCCTGTCCTCACTGCTCGCTCTGCCTCTGTTACTTTGGGGGAAGCAGGACTGGATGTGGAGCGAGTCAATCAAACTGCAGAGACCTGTGGGCCGGTATCAGGTCTGACTTCACCTGGTACCTGTGTGTGCTGGAGAACAAGTCTACTACTACCAAATCCTGGCAGCCGGTCCACTGGACCAGGTCAGCACCGAGCGTCTCCCACGGCCTGCAGTAGTGTCTCTTTGAAGGTGTCCCAGTTCTCCAGCAGCCTCTGAAGCTGCAGCTCAGTCCCGTCCAGCAGACACACTGTTTGTCTGTCTCTCAGCACTTTGCTGTGTCCTGGTGTCCTACATGCACTTTCTGCACCATCTCAGGCTGGAGTCACTGTGGTTTCACCAGTCCATCCATTTTCCACTGTGAGCTCACCTGCAGACTGTAGCAAAGGTAGGAGGTCTCTGTCTGTGCTGGATCTGTCTGTCCACCCCTCAGTGCAGCAGCAGCAGCTTTGCATCCTTGTCCAGGTGCTCCTTGATTTCCAGGCCTCTCTTCTCTGTTCCAGGCCTGACATGAAGTCCAGAGCTGTGAAAACACGTTAACGCCCTCTGGCTGTGCAAGTCTAAACTACTGAGGGGAGCGTGAGCCTTTCTGTCCTGACTCTCAGCTCCTGTCTCATATTCATATTCCCCTCAGAGGACACGTTTTAGGGCTGAGAAAGATTTTTAATACACCTGCTTTCAAGTCCTGTCTGTGTTTAGGCAACTTTATTTGTACAGCACATTTCAGCAACAAGGACATTTAAAGTTTTATACGTAAAATATAGAAGCTGTCCTTTCAGTTTATTGCTGCAGGTTTTCCTGGACGTCCCACGACATTTGCTTTACTGCACGGATGGAAACAGAAAACATTCAAACTCTATCTGGAGATCTGAAACAAATACTTAGTTGGCTCTGATGTAATACTGCTCATGGAGTCATTACAACAGCAGCCTGGACTCCTGTTACGTTCCTTTTCATTGGGCTCTATGAGATAAATGTTCCTGAGTCGTTTGGTGAAGGAGCTGATGATGAAACTCTCAGCTCATCAGTCATCTCCTGTTTACAGACAAACGTACAGAGACAGATCAGGCTGCTGTGATCTGGGACTGTTTTCAACATTTTCCAGATGTTTCTAATGTTCTAATGTTGACAGACGTGTTTCTGGATTCTGAAGACCTGATCCTGTAGCCTTTGGTGCCGACAGCTGCTCTGCTGCTCTGACAGAGACCTCAGCTCAAACACTGGACAGATGATGCAGCTGTGCAGCAGCTCACATGTGACTGACGTCGCTTTAAAATGACGTTTCCTCGACTCCTCCTCTCTCCTTGCGCTCGCATCTCGGGTGGGAGAGACTAAGACGCCGCGAGGAGTCGAGGAAGCGCAAATTTGAACCTGAGCTTAGCTGACTTTAACGGCGTCATTGCAATCCAGCCTGTAGCTTAGCTGCTCCAAAGTCATGCTGCGGGGGGGCACCGCATCTTTCCCCAGGTGGATCTTCTTCACTGGCAGCTGAACAACAAAGATGATGCACATATGTTAATACACAGCCACATTCAAAAGATTTCCAACAGATCCCACTTCATCTCTCTTCATACCTACACCTCTGCTACAGTCACGGTCACCCAAGGCGTCCCCCAAGGCTCCGTCCTCGGCCCCCTTCTCTTCATCATCTACATCCTCCCCCTTGGTCAGATAATCCCCCACTTCAACCTGAACTTCCACTGTCATGCCGATGAGACCCAGATCTACCTCAGCACCAAATCCCCCCACAATCCCCCCCTCTCCCACATTAACTCCTGTCTGTCAGCGATCAAAACCTGGATGCATCACAACTTCCTCAAACTAAACAGCAATAAAACAGGATTTCTCCTCATTGGCTCCAAATCCACTCTCAGCAAAGCCAATAACCCCACTCTCACCATTGAAAGCACCATCGTCTCCCAATCTCCCCAGGCCTTCAACCTTGGTGTGATTTTTGATTCAACCCTCTCCCTTGAGCCCCACATCCGTCATGTCATTAAAACCTCCTTCTTTCACTTTCGCAATGTTGCCAAAATCAGACCCTCACTCACACCCTCTGCCGCTGAAAGACTCATTCACGCCTTCATCTGCTCACGGCTGGACTATTGCATCTCACTACTCCTCGGTATCAGCTCAACCTACATAACAAGACTCTAACTGGTTCAGAACTCAGCCGCTTGACTCATCACCCGCTCCAAATCCTGGCACCACGTCACTCCAGTCCTAAAACAGCTACACTGGCTTCCCGTTTCTCACTGGATCACATACAAAATCCTGGTCCTTACCTACAAAGCCATTCACCACCTGTCCCCTTCATACCTCACTGTCCTCCTCTCCGCCTTCCAACCTTCATGGTCCCTCAGATCCACCTCAGCCGGTCTCCTGTACGTCCCCAAGTCCAAGCTCAGCAGTTTTGGGGACAGAGCCTTTTTCCAGGGCAGCTCCCAGGATCTGGAACTCCCTCCCCCATCAGATCGGCACCTCTGAGTCCCTCACCATTTTCCAGTCCAGCTTTAAGACCCATCTCTTCTATTCTGCCGATCGGTAGCTGTTTTTTTCTCATGTTTCTTTATCTGCTCTGTAAAGCGACTTTGAGTTCGTGAAAAGCACTATACAAATTCAATTTATTGTTATTATTATTATTATTATTATTATTATTATTATTATAAGCATGACCTTTTAGATTAAATTAATGCCCTCCAACAGTCACAGGCCCCTGTGTACTGTTGCAGGACAAAGCAGTGGGGGGGGAAGGAGGTTGCACCATTTTTTGGGCTTGGCTCCTCAGCCCGTCTGGGACATGTATTGGGGCCCACTTGAAAAACTCAGTCTCCTTGCTGATGCTGATGGCACATGGCGGGACCCCGCCTCTCAGGGAACAGCCCCTCACCACATGTCCCTGGTTGAGCTCCATTTAGTCAGACAAGGACTCAGACAACGTCCCTTTGGAAAAGGAATCCTGTCAGTCATTCTAATGATTTAGTTGTTTTTGGCGACAGCAGCCGTTACGTCACCGGGTCACTGGGTTTTTGAGTGAGCGTTCTCAGAGCCATTCTAAAATAAATCAACACCGAAAAAGTTCTGTCAATGCACATAGTTAGTGAGAGTAGGCTCAGCTCAGGCTCTGTGACATTAGACGGTGCGCTCCAAGCCCAGAGAGCGACCGAAACACTGTTCATGCCTGTGCCTCGCCTACAGCAAGTAGACTACGTCATTTTCAACCTGAAGCCTAAAGACAGAATCAGTTTTCATTCTGTGTGTTCCATCAACACCAGCTGCTATCTTTTGAAAACGGGGAACGGCTTCAGTGTAAATTTAATTTTAACATAAGCTGCACATTGTTGAAACCCATGGCGCATTCTGAAAAACAGCAGCTGACTGACTGAAGTGCAGACTCACAGCAGAGAGGGGAGATGGACAGAAGTGTGGACGTGATCTAAAAACCACCTGTGATCATGAAGCCTGTGTTGCTCTGCAGTTTATGAGTGAAGAGTCAGAACTGCAGTCTGTTAACAGACAGACGCTGTCTCCTCTATGAACATCTGTCACTTCTGCTGCTGTCGCTCATTTTAAACATCATGTGACAACAAACATCGCGGCTCTTTGAGCAGCAACACAGAAAAAAGCTCAAGTTGACATGACAGGACAGAGGAAACAGAAATGATTTAGACTCTCTGACGGAGGACTGATCAGGAGGACGGCAGTTTCTCTGGATGAACCTGGACTGTGTGTCAGAGCTTTAGGATGTGAAGAAGAACAAAGAACATCAGTTAACTTTAGATCCTTTGGAATAGTTTGGGGCTTGAACTCAAACAAAGTCAAAATATTCATCAATTTAAAGTACTTTATAAACAGAAGGTCTTATCGCAATACATGGCGGGCACGGTTTAATTTTGTGGTATTCATGTATTCATAGTCTGTTTAAATTACCCTGTAGGTATATTGATTACCATTGTTGGTATTATCATAGATGTATCCATGTATTCATAACCTGTCTATTTTACCTTGTAGGTATCTGATTACCATTGTTGGTATTATTATAATTGTTACCTAAGATCAAGATCATATATGTATTTGGGTTATGTTTGTTTTGTATTGTTTTTTTGTATTGTTTTTTTTTTGTTATTGTTTTTCTTTTGGTAAGGGAGAAGGGGTCCCCCTTCTTTTCTTTCTCATGTTTTCTTATATGTATTATATACAAAAGTGTAATTGAGTGTTATGATAATGTGTAAGGAAGCAGCTACCATTGGTTGTTTTGTTTTTCCTGTTAATGGTAACCGGGGTGGGTTCAAATAAGTTTGACTTCTACCCACTCCATTTCGAGCAATAGATTGAAGTTTTTGTTAAAGTTGATGAAAGTATGATGAATTTAAAGGCTTGTATAGATTAATCAAAATGCTACTTATTGCCTTGTCATGTGTAACTACATATTGCTTGAAATAAATAAGAAAGAAAGAATCCTGACTGATCTGTCAGCGTGTCAGGAGATTTTAATAATCACGTCAGTTACGCTGCCTCGTGCGGAAATGCGCACAGCGTCACAGTAAAATAACAAACCGTGAAATACTGTGCCATCGAGTTTAGACCTGATTTTCGGGGGGGGGGGGTCAATGGTGGAATCGCTTTCTGCTGCCTCAATAGAAACGCGCCAACAGTGTGGCTGACCTCAGCTCATCTAAAGACCAACAGATGGGCTCGAGTGCATTTGCCATAACTTGGTCTCTTGGGGCGCAACTGAAACCAAGACACATCACTGTCCTCACGTCCCCACCATCAGACAGGAAATACAACTCCTGCCTCCACGTGGCACCGGGCCGGGCTGGCATTTGGGTTCTCCATCGATTACTCTTGTTGCTCTCCACCCCCCCAACTCGGGCTAAAATAGTGGACACAGTCACCGCCGCATATCCGGTTAATGCTGCCAAATGAAAACAAGTCCATTTACAAGTGATACGAAGAGAAAGGCAACTTTTGTCCACCGAGCAGAGGAAAGCCGCTGGTCGTTCCTCCTGAGCTCACTGACGCCAGCAGAAAGGCTGATAAAGGCTGCAGGCAAACGTCATCATGTTTTTCATGTAGACTTCTTGTCTCTAACGATCTCCTTCTATCAGAGACCTGCATTAGGATCATTTTGTTACATCAAGCCTTTACGTTATGGGCCTTTCTACTAAAGAGGGTTTTATCATCAAACACATCGGTGGAATCATTTAAGTTCCGCCTGTTGACATTTTGTTGATTTTGTAAAAGCATTTAAACAGCGACAATGTGGATTAAACGAGTCAGCAAACACTAGCTGGTGGAAAAGTAAAGTTAGGAGAGTTTATTTAAGATTTTACCAAGTTAGGATGCTTCTGTAAAACACTTTTCTTACTTAAAGTTAGGAAAGGAATATTGACTTAGTTAATCTGTAATGGCCTTTTTCCTATATCAGTTCCTAACCCTTATAACCATGGTTACCGAGCAGTTAGGATAGGATCTGCCGGTTAGGAAGTTTCTGTAACACGGCCCCTGGACCTTAGTTCATGGTGGATGCAGAGTCCTTAGTGCCTAAAGCGAGGCGGCCCGGGTGGCGCCGGGGCAAATATTTCCTGCCCCACAGCTGCCTGCTGCCTCCCACGTTTGTTTATTGGTTTGATTTAAAAGCCCTTTTTCTTTCTGACCTCACTGAAGAGGCGTTTTAAAGCACTCGTGAGACTTTTTCTCCCAGAGGATCTTTAGTTCAGTCCTCATGTGGGTGGGAACTGGGCCCCGCTGCCCGCCTGAAGGTCCTGAACAAAACGCCGCTCTGTAGGTTAAATCTCAGATTCTCTTTACCAGGAGAGTTGAGGTGCGTACAGGTGAGGGCAAATCAAAAACGGACTTCACACCTCCAAGCTCTTCCTGTTTCAGTGGATTATGTTTAACACAGGGATGAAACTCTTGTTTCTGGTGAACTACCAGAGGCGCGGCACCTGGTATCGGTCCTACGTCCAATCTGTGACGGGCCGACACTCAGCTGGCACCTCAGATAGTTCAGCCATGTTCAGGGTGAGTGTCACCATGGGGGGTGAAGAGGATCATTGGAACTAGTTCAGCGGTTCTGTCAGTCCAGTCCTGAATCCATCAGCCTCTCTGCTGTACAGGCTGCTCTGATCCCCGTTTACAGGCTCGTAGTCAGTCAGCCGACTTCAGAACCCGCCGCCCCAGATCCTTCCGTTCCCAGTCAGACGGTTTTGCCAGAGCCACATGAGGACACCGGTCCTGTTGAGACAACTGAGACAGGAGAGAAAGAAACAACAGCAGCTTGTTAGCTTGTTGTTAGCTTGTTTTTTGTTGTTAGTTCAATGTTAGCTCGTTGTTCGTTTGTTAGTTCAATGTTAGCTCGTTGTTAGCTTGTTGTTAGCTTGTTAGTTCGTCGTTAGTTCAATGTTAGCTTGTTGTTAGCTCATTGTTAGCTTGTTGTTTGTTGTTAGTTCAATGTTAGCTCGTTGTTAGCTCAATGTTAGCTTGTTGTTAGCTTGTTGTTTGTTGTTAGTTCAATGTTAGCTCGTTGTTAGCTCATTGTTAGCTTGTTGTTAGTTTGTTAGTTCAATGTTAGCTCGTCAGTGCTGAACGCTCTGCCCGATCCAGACTGAGGTTTAATCTTTATTTTCAGATTAGAGATTCAGGATGGGATCGCCAGAGGGAGGGTTTCTGCCGGGGCACAGGGCGGAGACGGTGGATCCGAGGGCCGAGACCGGATTGACTCAGCGCTGTGATGCAGAGTTAACTGGTGAGAATCTGAAAAAGATTTAGATTAAACTGTAGGAATGAACTCATGTTAATCTGTGAAACAAACCAGAGCAGGTTTGTGTTCTGTTACAGATTTCAGCCGAGCTTTAAACCAGATAAGTTCCTCTGCTCTGTGGAAGAGAGACAGAAAAGGAACAAAGAGACAGAAAACTTTCAGATTTAATCAGTGTTGGGCAAGCTACTTGGAAAATGTAGTGAGCTAAGCTACTAGCTACTCTACATTAAATGAAGCTTCACTACACAGAAGCTACCCCCCAGTGAAATGTAGCAAGCTAAGCTACAGCAACGTGGCAAAAGTAGCTTAGTTACATCTAAGCTACTTTTAATTTTTTAACAGTTTATAGTTAGGTAATTTATATATAAATATTTATATACACACACTCACTCACACACACAACATAGGCCTAGTTTATATTGAACCAACTTCATTCAATAGTAGCAATAGAAGAAAGACTATAAACCTGCTCCTGTGTGTGTGCGAGAGCTAAATCAGACACAGAAACTCTCCTACTTACTGCCATATCAATGCTGCTAAATGTACTTCCTCATGCAACAAACGGAGAACCATTGTTGTTTATATAAAGCAACTTAATTATCATATTATTAATTAATTAAAATAATTAATTATTTATTAATTATATATTTTTTATAGTTTATATGTGACTTTGTGCTCTGGCAACATTGCAACCTAAACATTCATTGCAGAGAGAGAGAGAGAGAGAGAGAGAGAGAGAGAGACTCCGTCGCACGTGTCTTTATTTCCCTGCAGCAAAGTCGCAAACATCAACCCAAGGATCGGTACGTGATGTCACCATCACAGGGAAGCGCTTCTGCTGGCTGCACATACAGGTCCGTGTGTGGCGGTGGTGTCACTTACTGATCCATCAGAAATGCTTGGGAAAATGTAGCTTGTGTGGAAGCTACCGCGCTACTCGGTCAATAAAAGAGCTTCGTTACTGAAAAGCTAATTGAATCAGAAAATAGCGACGCTACCACCAAGCTACTGAGAAATGTAGTTAAACTAGTAACGGCGCTACTGCCCAACACTGGATTTAATGATCCACCAGGAGAAAAGCAGGAAGGTTTAATTCTGCTCTGATGTTTCCGGATGTGAAAAAGTGTACTAACATGCTCCTGAAGAGAGATCACACGAAGCAGCACAGTGAGTTCATGTTAAAGTGAAACTCCTAATCATTATCTGAATAAGAAGAGGACACAGGGATGTGGTCCTGATGTGAGACTGAACTATGATTTCAGAGTACAGGAAGGTTCAGCCTCAGACAGGAAGCTCAGCTGAGGCAGAGAAGAAGAGAGTCCCACCAGATTGGAAAGATTCTCCTTTGACTTACTGTCAGAAAGGGGTCCAGGTCCTGACGGGTCTTTATCAGCTGGGGCTCAGTTAACAGTGTTTCTGATGATAGAAAAGGAATCGGCAGGACGTTCAGGACGCAGTGTTCTCATCTACTCATAATTCCTCTGGTTCTGGATCAGGACTTTAGTTCAGGGTTTGATGTAGAGTCCTTAGTGCCTAAAGCGAGGCGGCCCTGATGGCGCCTGGGCAAATATTTCCTGCCCCACAGCTGCCTGCTGCCTCCCACGTTTGTTTATTGGTTTGATTTAAAAGCCCTTTTTCTTTCTGACCTCACTGAAGAGGCGTTTTAAAGCACTCGTGAGACTTTTTCTCCCAGAGGATCTTTAGTTCAGTCATTATGTGGGTGGGAACTGGGCCCCGCTGCCCGCCTGAAGGTTCACTTCACACCTCCAAGCTCTTCCTGTTTCAGTGGATAATGTTTAACACAGGGATGAAACTCTGGATTCTGGTGAACTACCAGAGGCGCGGCACCTGGTATCGGTCCTACGTCCAATCTGTGACGGGCCGACACTCAGCTGGCACCTCAGATAGTTCAGCCATGTTCAGGGTGTGTGTGACCATGGGGGGTGAAGAGGATCATTGGAACTAGTTCAGCGGTTCTGTCAGTCCAGTCCTGAATCCATCAGCCTCTATCAGCCTGCTCTGATCCCCGTTTACACGCTCATAGTCAGTCAGCCGACTTCAGAACTTGCCGCCCCAGATCCTTCTGTTCCCAGTCAGACGGTTTTGCCAGATCCACATGAGGACACCAGTCCTGTTGAGACAACTGAGACAGGAGAGAAAGAAACAACAGCAGCTCCTCTTGTCCAATCAGCATGCTCTAAACACAGCGGTCTGTCGTCCGACTGTCCCACGATACGTTATATTCCTCCTCCTGTCCTTCACCAACGTGGACCACACAGAGTGAGTCCTTCTGTTTGTACTCAGAGGCCTTAAGCCCTAAGCCTGGTACCACAGCAGAGACACTAGATGGCGCCAGAGCCCCTCCCAGACATGTTTCATCTCCTCCCACCTGTTTTTGACCTTGTGAAATGGAACCAGCTCTCTGGTTCTGTGTAACCCTGCTGCATGTGAGGTTAAAGCAATGCAGGAATGAATCAGTACATCCCAGTAGGTTGATGGGGCGAAGGTCCCCTCACAAACACTCTGGCAGACTAAGTCTTTCCCTTCTGCTCACTCGCAGATGTTGTAAAATGTGTAAAAGCTGATGAAGCTGATTATCTGCCACAGCTGCTGATATTCAGAGGACCCTCACCTTCCCAGCCCCCTTTGATGGTATCAGGTGATGTAACCTCAGACGTCCCTGTCATGTTTTACAGAGACATCGCAGGACCTACCTGGGACACAGGTGAAACCCTAATGAAGCCAGGTACCAGCTTCAGCAGTCTCACAGTAAGACTGTTGTTGGAGCCACAATAAGTTGATTCTGATTAAGTCACTAATTTAAAGTAAAATTTCTTTTCTTTCTGTTGAAAGTTTGAGATGGAGAAATTTAGATTGAGGAAACTTTGCTGACTGACGTTGGTAAAAATACCTTGACTCCTCCTCAGCAGGTCATTTCTCAGGTATCATGAGGGGCTGGCTGACAGCTCGGGAAGTTCCTCTGTTTCACTGAGGGAGGAGGACTGAAACGATTAAATGAAAAGTTTATTAAAGAAAACATGTTGATGTGTCGGGTTACTGGGGAACAGCTGGGGCTCAGCTTTATTTCCTGGTGGTGAACTCTGCAACAAGAAATAAATCTGGTTGGTTCATTCTGTCTACCTGAGGTGAGGTGGCGAGCCTAGAGCCTGGATACTTCAGCTGAAGGACCCCCTTCCAGCTTTGTTAATGTCATGTTGTGTGAATGCCAGCTTCACACAACATGGTGGGAACTCCAGTAAACTCCCACTGCAGCGTTACAGTAACAGTTTATCAGCTGCAGGTTGAACTAATCCAGGCTCGTCACATGATCCGCGGTACATTTACTGCATTTAGCCCGGCGTGCTACATCGTTAGCTTCGCCTGCTGCTTTCAGTAACTATCTTCACTATCTGTGAATCTGTCACCGGAGGCTCAGCAGTGTCAGCACAGCTACATGTACTGGATGATAATGAAACAGAGCTGGACTGAATATTATCAGACTGTGTCTCACTTTATAACAGTCAGACCGCAGGAAGTAACTTTACTGTAACTAGTGTTAGTGGATGGATCTTCTTCCTCTGTGGTGTATATTATGTGTGTCATGTTAGTTACAGACTGAGAGGTGGAGAAGCTGTGAACCATCAGTAAAAGGCAATAAATCTAAACTGAACGTTACGAAGCAAACAGCGGCGGGTCCGAGCTAATGTAGCGTTAGCTAGCTGCTCGTGGCTGCATCACTATGGGATCGTAAACAAATCGCTCCACATTAGCTTTTTACTGTTACATGGGTCGCATTGGTTAGAGAAGTAATGTGAACCACCGGACAACATTAGCAACTGCTCGGCGTTAGCCGGTGAGCTAACGCTATCTAACTTGAGCTGAAGCACAAAATCAAAATATATCTTTCATGCTTTGTAGTCATGTTAGCTTAGCTCTCCAACAGGATGAAAGTCCGGGTCTGTTTTTATACCCAAAACAAAGCGGAGGTTTCTCCATGATTCAAAAGCCCTGCCGATGTCGATCCGATTCACATTTGGCCCGACGAGCTTCAGCAGATAAAACTGTTTTGGTTTTTATCCTTGTGTGGAGTTTGTGTTGGAGTCTGCGTTGTGCTGGGAGCAGGTCTTTCTTAGTGTTAGCAGACTCCATGTCGTAAGTTGCAGTGTCGCGCTGGCTGCTGAGTGCTAAAAGTCAGTGATAGCGTAAGAGCGCTCGAGGAGCTCGCATGCAGGTGTTTGTCACTGATTCGTAAAATCCAACCCGAGCCTTGAATAGGAATAGGAATACCTGCCTTCAGAGTTAATAGCCAAACCCGGAAAGTGGATCATTTTAATGTCAGATTACAACCCCTTCACACACAGGCAATGAAAAACTACATATAGAACCTTTAACATGAGCGACCTGTTGGGGGGGCGGTGGGTCACTTAGGAGAGGCTTGTCGCCCCTCTGAGGGGGAAAACCTTCAGGAATCAGAATCAGCTTTAGGAGGACTGTGAGCACAGTACTGCAGCTCTCTGTGCACTGAAGAGACAGTAAAACAACAAGAAGCTGAAGTGAAGCTGCGGGCAGTGTTGGCACTCGCTTGGACTGGAGGACTTCTGGGACATGGTGTTGATCCACAAACAGGATCCTTGCGTCTGTCCCTGGGGGGTCAGGGTGCTGCAGGACGTAGTGCGGTCCCACGGTGACTGCAGTGAGACACTAGTGTGCCACCGTTTTACTGTGACATCACATGAGCGGTGAAATCATGTTGGACATGGTGTGAGCGTGGAGACATGAGAGTTAACTGGAGACAGAGGACAGGACAGAAGGACTGCTTTAAGGCCCGGCTTTATTTCATCTTTAGTCAGACACATGTTTTCGAGGTCAGAAAGAAGCTGCATGGTGAGATGCTGACAGAGCTGCTGGAGAAACACATCATTTCTGATCCAATCAAGTGCACTTCCATCTTTTACAGTGTAGCTCAGGAGGAAAGAGGCGGGACGTTAAAACAGGCTGACGTGGTGATATTACACTAGTGCTACGCTATATATGAGACTGTGATGATGAGCCCACTAACATCAGCAGGAAGCTGTTTCATTAGTGAGCGTTGTCTCAATAAGCTGCTGAAATGTTCCAAACAGAGCAGAAACACTGTGACATTAGCCAGAGACAGAAAGCTAGAGAGATATTGGGATTCTACTAACATTCAACTTTTTATTTGATGAGAGTAGAGCCTCTGCACCCCACCCTTCTGTCTGCCTCCTGCCCCACTGTCCTCTTTTATCAACAACCAAACATGGTCACCCTAGCTAAATGGGAGACAATGAGAATGAAAAATAACAGACTTTCTGTCTTAGTGGGCTGACTCAGATTACTGGTTTATGCAGACACCTGTAAGTTGAGGACAGATTGTCAATTTCTCTCTGTCTGTCATGGTGGCTGTGATGTTGAACATCAGTGCCTTTGTAAGTCAGAGGGCTCTCTTCAGCTTTACATCTGACAAACTCATGCCCCTGACCTCACTCATGCATCTCATTATAAAGCTTTGCCATCACAGTCTGTATTCACATCACAGATCCCCACTGCGTACATGTTACATTGCTGCTTGATGTCATAAGGAACAGAGAACATGACGGCCATTTTTCCAACAAGTTTCCCTGTTTGGATCTCATTCTGCAGATCGTAAGTGAGGACTCCACAAACTCCAGCTTTATCAGGGTTGTTGATGAACAGACGCTGCCAGATTCAGAGGGAGCAATAGATGGATGGGACAAAGCGTCTCATTCTTTCCTACCTGACAGTGTTCATCCTGAGGAGACAGACAGAGAGAGACATCAAGACTTTGACACTGTGGGAATATTCCAGATAGATCTCATGATTATTACACTGAGACTAGCTTCAGTCACAGACATCCAGTCCAGGATGTGTTTAGCCTAGCTTAGCACAAACACTGGAAGCAGGTGGAAACTGTTAGCTTAGCTCCATGAAAAGAGGAATGCAGCTGTTAGCAGCTGATCCAGTCCTCTCATAGAAACATTTAACAACAGACACACAGAGAAAACTAAAGCAGACTCACTGCAGGTTATTCAGCCTGTATCCAGAGCAATTATTGTCAATCTTAACGGTGCACTGATGGCTTGTCATGTTGTCTTGAACCTGCAGAGGGAGACAGAGCAGCAGACAGACTGTTCAGACTTCATGTGAGTAAAGTGAAACGCCTGTACTGACTCTAACAGCGTCTCTGTTCTGTCAGACGCACCCTGAAGGCAACACTGGACAGGATGTGTCTGATCTTTGTGTCCTTCTGCTTGGACAGATGCTGACTGAACGAGCTGCAGCCTTTCACTTAATGTTTCCATGAGTCCAGGACTGCAGCCTGCTCATGGTGGACGGCACCAGCCACACTGGCTGCTAGTTACTTAGTTAGTTACTTAGTTACTTACTTAGTTAGTTACTTAGTTAGTTACTTAGTTACTTAGTTACTTAGTTAGTTGCTTACTTAGTTACTTAGTTACTTAGTTAGTTGCTTAGTGACCTGTGAAGCTCAAAAGAAGCACTGAGGTAAATTTACAGATACTTAAAAATACACAGAAACAACTTTGTCCCAGTAAGCAGAGTGAATGTAAGGTGTCAGTATCTGTGAAAGGTTTCCATCCAGAGCTGAGTGCAGCAGCAGGAAGGAGGAGGATCAGGGGCTGAACTGATGAAGATGAAGCCCATGAGTCCGTCCTGCTGCTGGACAGCCTCTCAGTGAGGAGAACGTCCTACCTGCTGTGGAGCCTCAGAGTCTCTTGTTGATCTTCCTCAGGGATCCGACTGAGACCAGGACCAGGACCGAGCTGTGAAGTGACCCTGAAGCTGTCTGCTGGCTGATATTTATACCTGTCCAAAGTGAAAGAGGAACTACGGTGACCTAAAAGCCTGGACACGCCCACATTTCCAAGGAACAGAGGAGCTCTTTAGTCAGAAGCAGGGCTGGGCGATAAGGTCAGAAATGTCATCATGATAAAAACATCACTCCACAAATCTGAGGCAGAACATTCAAAACTATTAAGATAAAATCTTTTTCAACTAATATGATCAGGAAATCTTTTTTCAACAGAATAAATATTTTAATGGTCGTGATTCAAATGAATTAAACCAAATATTTATTGAACATTTATTCTATTGTTACTGAGGAAAATGATATCGCAGTAAGTATCATTATTGTTTTAATGCTCAGCCCCAGTCAGAAGAATGACAACATGTTTTTGAAGCTGAACAAGCAGCAGCATCAAGTCATCAAGAGAATCTAGAAAGCCAAACCCAGGTGACATCAGGCGTAAGGCGGGTTACACCCTGGACAGGTCGCCGGTCCATCGCAGGGCCACACAGAGACGACCAACCGCTCACACCTAAGGACAATTTAGAGACACCAGTTAACCCGCATGTCTTTGGACGGTGGGAGGAAGCTGGAGAGAACCCACGCAGAGAACATGCTGTGAGGCCACAGTGTTATCCACTAGGCCACCGTGCAGCCCATCAGCACATTTAAACAGTTAAAACATGGAGAACACATGATTTCTAGAAGCTAATTAAGAAATGCATTTTGTATTTTCAGATTTTCATTTGAAGTTGGTTTGGCTGAGCATTTTCAGCCTCAAGGATTAGACTTGTTCAGTACTGAAGATCCAAACACTGACTTCTCATTGTGCTAAACTCTGTTCAAATATCTATGTCAACAAATGAAATCAGCTCCTGAGTACAGGACTGGAAATGGGAAATGTGGGAGGCCCTGGAGACACATCTGCAGGTGAAAAAGAATTAGTCCATATTGCACCCTGTAGAGAAACTATGTCAGACCTTTGTCTCCTTCAGTGTAGCTCCAGGAAAAGTTTGGACATGATGCCTCTAAAAATGTGTTTGCTGTCTGCCACAAGATGTCCAACTTTTTCAGTGACAACGCAGATGAACCTGTGTGCTGAGATCTTCTCCTGGACTGTGGGGATGAAGTTGTCTCTCTAGGGACATGTTTCATTAAAAGCTTTATTTTGGATGTTCTGTCTAAATTCATCATTATTTGAGTTCACACAGCCATTAAAAAATTAAAAAATCGTGAAATAAGATGTTGAACATTTACAGGAAATGCATCTTAAAATGTGCCATTTAAATAATGGTAGTTAAAAATGTTTTTTATGTAAGGTTTTATTTCAGCTAACATACAGAGAGTGATGGCTCACAGGGCACAAGACCAGAGTGAAGCTGAGGGCATAATCATGGCATTATGGGTAAGAGACAATGTGGATGCAGAAGAACGACATACAACCCCAAAATAATCTGTCTGCACTGGACTGAAGAGGCGCAGACGGTCAGTGCCTTTTATTTCTTCACTTTTGTCTCTGATGCTTGTTGGAGTGCTTTACATGGAGAATGTCTTTTGTTCTGGTAAAACTAGTCAGTCCCAGTTTGGCCGAGAATCCAGAGGTTTTTTCCCAGTCTTTTATTAAACTTCTGTATTAAACATCAAAAGGCATATAATATTTAAATCATGGCATCTGAGATGGCAATTCCAGTTTTCAAATAAACAGCTCAGGCAAACACTTGATTTTATTCAAGTCTTCTGCAGAAGGAACTCACTGGGACCCACACAAATCCAAGTGCAGCTTTTATCCTGATCTATCTTACCCCTGGACCATGTCTTTAACAGGTCCTCTGGAGGACACTCACTAAATCTATCGTAAAGACATCTATGTCCTAGTACAGCCAGGTAGATGTTGTAAAACGATAAAAGACAGTAAAAGTCACCGTTTCACAAAGCAGATTAGTGAAAATTCTGAGTATGTTCAGCCTGAGATGAGGCAAACTCTGGGTTTCACAGGATAAGCTGGAAAACTGTCAGTTTCTCTCCAACTCCTCCCTTCAGAACCAGAATCAGAAGAATCAGAAGCAGCTTTATTGCCAAGCAGGTTTGCAAATAGAAGGAATTTGCTTCGGTGTTTTGCTGCTTAACAATAAACAATATCTTAAAATATAAGCAAGTTAGAGCAAGACCAAGTACTGCAAGTTCAGCTGGGAGAGCTTGTCCTGCAGCAGGGCCGGGGTGATGGGGTTGAAAGCTGAAATCCACAAACAGGATCCTGGTGTAGGTTCCTGGGGAGTCCAGGTGCTGGAGGATGAAGTGCGGGGCCATGTTTACTGCAGGGGGTCCAGGAGTGGGTCTGTGATGGACTTAAGGTGGGACAACACAAGGCGTTCAAAGGACTTCATGACCACAGAGGTCTGGGCGACGGGTCTGTAGTCGTTTAGTCCTGTGGTCCTTGGTTTTTTGGGGACAGGGATGATGGTGGAGGCTCTGAAGCAGGCTGGCACATGGCATGTCTCCAGTGAGCACCGGAGACAGCTGATCAGCACAGCGCTTCAGGGTGGGTGGGGAGACCGAGTCCGGCCCAGCTGCTTAGCGGGGTTTCTGATGAGGGAGGGGAGGAAGTGGTGGACTGAGGCTGAAGATGAGCGGAGGAGTCACAGGGGACCGATTGACTCTCACAGCGTCAGTAGAACTGGTTCAGCTCATTTGCCAGGCGAGTTTATGGAGCGGAGGACTTTGGGTTTACAGTTAGTGATCTGTCTGAACCCCCTCCAGACAGAAGTGGTGTTGTAGCCTCTCTGAGTACAGTCGTTTAGCTTCTCCCTGCTAAACCTGTACTTTAACGCCCTGCACCGGCCCTGTCACCTAAATGCCTCCTTTTCCAACCTCAGCTGTCTGAACCGTGAACCAGGGTTCGTCATCGTTATAACTCAGCCCGGTCCGTGTTGGAATGCAGCCGTCCTCACAGGAGCTGATGTAGGACGTCACAGCCTCTGTGAACTCATCCAGACTGTTGGTGGCCTTCTTCAAACAATCCCAGTCAGGGCAGTGCACTTCCTGCAGAGGCTGAGGCGGCTGTCTGACGCACACTTTCATTTCCTCATTCATGCTGTCAGTATCAAAGCACATACACATTTTATTAATGTAAAATAGACATCTAAAACTTTACAGTCACTTTTAACCCATAGCCGCATTTTCCAGTGCAAACAGTCCTTATACTGGCTCCCGGTCAGGTTCCGTGTCGATGACAAGATCGTGATGTTCACATCCAATGTATTTACACGGCTCGGCCCCACAACACTTATCTGGCTTATTAATCCCTGATACCCCAAATCTCAGACTGCGCTGCTCACAGTGTAATCTGTGTAATCTGCTCCTCAAACGCACCTAAAATCTCTGAGTGACAGGGTTTATGCTCCTTCACTCTGGAGCTCTTCTCAAGACACACTTTCTAAAACTTGCATTCAGTTGCTTATATTATTTTTTATTATTAACTTTTATTTGTTGTATTTTACTTTGGATTGTGATTTTATGAGAAGCTGCTTTTAAAGGCGCTCTATAAAATAAAGTTTATTATTATTATTATTAATATGACATATTTTCACAATCAGGCAGCCGATGTTTCTGTCCCATCACAGCTTACTAAATATAGTGAATATAATGAGCCAGTCTGGTAAACGCTGAATAAAAACGCTGTATAAAGTGCTGTTGGTAACGTAATGATCCTTCGTCCACTCCTGCAGCTTTAGAGCCAACCAAGGTCTCTCTGGCACACATTTGTCATGATCCTGTCTGTGTGGCCTGTTGGAGAGTCTGTGGTTAGTTTCATGTCTTTAGTTCTTCACATTATTTTGGCTTAGTCTCCTGCACTCTGTGTTCTGGTTCTGTGTTCTGCTTTGGGTTCTTGTACTCTTGTTACATGTGTGTGTTCTGTCTGCTTGTCCTGTCAGTCCCTGTTTTCCTCTGCTCTCTCGCTCCCTGTGCCTTATTTACCCTGATTCCTGCCACCTGTGTTGCTCCTGCCCTGCTCCTTGGGCTTTCTGTCTTGTCTTTGTTGGGTCACTACCCTCAGTGGGTGACCCCGTTACTCTGTGTTGCCTGTAGTTCTGCCTTCCCTGTCTCAGTGTCTGGATTTTAGGATTTTGGTTTGCTTTGGATTCTTTGTTTTACCAGCCACTCTACCTGTAAGTGTGCTCGCTTTCTGTTTATTAATAAGCGTCTGAACTTCTAGTTGTGTCCTGTGTTTGGCTCCTCCAACCTGCTCAAGCCTGCACCACACACGGCATTATGACAGCATTCATATTATAGCTCCACCCGGTTAAAATGGAAGGTCAGTCCTTCAGCTACCTGTTGCCACGGTGAATCTTGTATCAGAGCTCCGTTGATGATGCTTTTTTGTTCCCATCCACAAACAAAGCTTCCATCAGCTTCAACAAACTCAGAGCTGACTGGACTAATTCTGATCAGCTGTTCTGGACCCTAAGGCTCAGTTTCCTTCAGGCTCAGTCAATTCAGAGCTCAGCATCAGCTCAGTTTGTTAATCCTGCTTTCTGAAACTGTGACTTTTATTGTCTTTTATATTAAAATAAAAGGGTTAGTTTTTTCTATTTGTGAATCTTTTTCACCTGCAGATGTGTCTCCAGGGCCGCCCACCCCTCTCATTTGAGTTTCTGGCTCCTCAGCATCCTTCTCTGCTCCACTGTTTCGGTCTGCTGAAGTCATGTGACTGAGCCTGCACTGAACAAGATGAAGTGATGAAGTAATCTCAATTAAAAGCCAAATACCTTTGTCAACATAAGAGAAAAAAAAGGTTTCCTTTGTCTTGATGGAACAATGTCACCGTAGAGCTTAAGACCAGGCTTCTCTTGTCAACTAAATAAAACTAATTCCCTCCACATGTTCCCTGTTGATCCTCAGCACCTCTTCATGCACATACACTGTACACCATTATAAAAAATGTTGTATAACCATGAGTCCTGTACTCTGGAGCTGATTTCATTTGTTGACATAGATATTTGAACAGAGTTGAAATTGTACGTGGAAATGTAGGTTCCTGGTGAGAGGTTAGGCAAATAATTGAATTACAACCAACTGCTGTCTTTGAAGAATTTATTTAACAAAGAGAATAAACAGAGAAGTACTACAACAAAATCAGCTGGACCAGAGGTTCTGTCTTCTAAGACAGTCACTAACATCTGGCCCAGAACAAAGGGATGCATAGTCATTTACACAGTCTGAGTATCTATGTTTTGGGGAACAAAAAGATCCTCTGCCTGGTCCCAGACAAAACAGGAGAGGAACAGAAAACAACTCCACATCCTTGACTTAAACCCTACACACCTGTGGACAGACTAGCAGAATAATAATAATAATAAGAATAATAAAAGGAACATGTTGAAGGTTAAACAATGTATAAGACATAATAATAATAAAAGAAAAATAGCACTATTATAAGTACTTGCATAAATGGATGAAAATTGTAAGAAGAATACAATTTTCTGCCCTTACATTTAGCACAATGAGAAGTCAGTGTTTGGATCTTCAGTACTGAATAAGTCTAATCCTTGAGGGTAACTGCTGAAAATGCTCAGCCAAACCAACTTCAAATGAAAATCTGAAAATACAAAATGCATTTCTTAATTAGCTTCTAGAAATCATGACCCTGTACGCAGGATAAGCGGTTGACGATGGATGGATGGATGGATAAACATGCTGAGTCTGCTTTAGGGTGGTGATAAAACCACAGTTGGTAGGGTGGTTGGCTGCAAAGCAGGAACTGTAAGTATTTGTAAGGGTCAATAGCTGTGTCATTGAGAGAAGAGGATGCCAAAGTGCAAACATAAGCAGTTTGTTCACCTAAAACCTGTGAGGCAATTGACCACAAGTGGTTGGGTGGATCGGCTCCCTGTATGGAAAACGCCTTTGATTCAGCTGTCATCCAATATTACAACCAAAGGTTGTTTGCTCATGATCTGTTTCATTATGCATGGATGTATTAAAATGGTTCAGTCCACTTTCATCCTTCACAAGCTCCACATACAACTCTACTGACTGCATTTCATCCCATTTGATTTCATTCACACACACGTGGAGAAAAATATCAGGATTTCATAGCCCTTGAATCCAGGAGTCAGGTTGTGGCTGGAAAAAATCATTCAGTTCTTCTCGATTGCTTGAACACGTTTATTCAAATTAGGCCTCTTTTTCTCAAAACTCTAAACTCAAATCCACAACTTCTGACCCAGTTAAGCCAAACATCTATTTTCAGCTCAGAATGAAGCTCTCTGCTCAAAACCGCTCAGTCTAGCTGAAACCCCAAACTTTCTTTTCTTTTTCTTTATTTAATCAGTGTAATTTAGCAGGCACAGTGCACATTAGTGACGTGAAGTATCGATATTTCTGATCCCAACGTTTCCTGGATCGATACTCATAGAAAAGGGTCGACATCTAAACTCAGTAAGTTGGAATGAGTGTGTGTTTTATCATAAGTATCTTACTGTCACCAGGACGGTC
Organism: Lepomis macrochirus; assembly: GCA_024633595.2. Classification (NCBI taxonomy): domain Eukaryota; kingdom Metazoa; phylum Chordata; class Actinopteri; order Centrarchiformes; family Centrarchidae; genus Lepomis; species Lepomis macrochirus. The sequence continues at coordinate 1,524,436 of JALXJV020000007.1, forward strand.
TTATTATGCTCGTTTGAAAGGAACTACTTCTTCTTCCGCCTGTCAAAGTCCTGCTGCGCTGCAGCTCTGTGACGGAGCTTCTTTGAAGTGAGCTGCAGCCTTTTACATTTCCAGCGATTGAATACTGACTACGGTCGACTGTCAAAGCAGTCAGGTCTGGCTGTGTTTTAGCTGTGAAGGTAATAATGAAGCTCTGCGTGACTTTGGCAACACAGCAAACTTCACTAAACATCTGAGATTATGAATGAATGAAAGAATGGTTTATTTCACTTTCCAAAATATAACGAATGACAATTTGTGTGAATATGCAATTTACAAAAATCTTTATATGCTCTTTTATATTTTATACATCCCACTTATGCTTATCAATAGCTACACCTAATTCAGTTTGCCATGCCAGTCCTGCGTCTGAAACACCCAGTATGACAGATGTCTGGTTAAGCACATTATAAAAACAAGTAATCACCTTCTTAACTGGACATTTGAGCAGTAATTTCTTTATTGGAGATAAAGAGGCATCAGAAGCAAGTGTAGTTTTTTTAAATATAAAATCTCGAACTTGGAGATGTCTTAAAAAAAAGAGAACCAGGGAGGCTATATTCAGCCTGAATTTGTTCAAATGAGGATAAGGAGGACGCCACAAACAAATCACACATCTTTTTAATTCCTTGGCGTGTCCAAATATCATAACCTATATCTGTCATGCCTGGCTCAAAGCCGGGGTTTCCTTGTATTGGGGAAAGCAAAGGAGTCAGTGAAGATCTTCACTCTAACTTACGTACTGCAAACCATGCTTTAACGGTATTAACAATTATAGGATTGTTATTGCACAAAGTCCTTACAGATTTTATATTCATACAGGACAAAAGGCCGAGCAATGAACAGTGAGTATGTAACTTTTCCAGACATAACCAGACAGAGGTGGGATCCTCCCTCACCCATTTGGCTACAAACCTCAAATGTGATGCTAGTTGATACAGTCTAAAGTTAGGTACATCTACCCCCCCTTCTGACGTAGGTAACTGTAACTTCGAGAATTTAAGCCTGGGTTTTCTTTTAATCCATATAAAGTCACTCAACCAGCTATTAAGTGTTTGAAAGTAGTAAGGGGATCATCTGTAAGAGGTACAATGATCGAGGAAGCACAATCATCTTAATAACAGATAACCCTACCAAGCAAAGATAAGGGAAGAGAGCACCACCTCTTTAAATCTCTCTTTACGGCATCTAGTAGAGGAATATAGTTAGCCTTAAACATTTGGTGAAACATAGGGGTGATATGAATACCGAGATACACAAAACCAGACAGAGACCAACAGAATGTAAAAGGTACAAGAAATTTTGTACTTCCTCTGAGGGCCCCCAGAGGCATCGCAAGAGATTTCAAAAAGTTTATTTTATAACCCGAAAATGTTCCAAATTGGTGAAGTAGATTGACGAGACTTTCAATTCAATTCAATTTTATTTATATAGCGTCAAATCACAACAACAGTTATCTCACAGCGCTTTTCATAAAGAGCAGGTCTAGACCGTACTCTGAAGTTATTTACAGAAGCCCAACAAGAGACGAGGAATGGTTGATGCTGGTTCTGATGTGTATAATAAAATATCATCCGCGTATAGTGAAATTTTATGTTGAGTGTCACCAGTGCCAATTCGTCTTATTAATATGTCTTGCCTGACAGCCGCAGCCAGGGGTTCAATTGCCAGGGCTAAGAGGGAGGGGCTGAGGGGACAGCCTGTTAGATTTACAACCATTAGTGATAACTGAAGCTGAGGGGTTATTATCCAGCAATTTAATCCACCTTGTGAATGTTTCTCCTAAATTAAATTTATGTAAAATGTGATGCAAATAAGGCCACTCGACACGGTCGAAGGCCTTCTCCGCATCCAGTGAGATAATCAAACTTTTAATATTCTGAGTTTGACATATATTGATAATATTTAAGAGCCTTCTTACATTGTGGCTAGAGCTTCTCCCTTTATTAAACCCTGTCTGGTCTTCCTTGATTATGACAGGCAAAGCTTTTTCCAGTCGGAGTGCTAGTATCTTAGAAAGTAACTTAAGATCTTGGTTTAACAAAGCGATAGACCTGTTATTAGAACATTGATCTGCATTCCTGCCCTTTTTAAGGATGACTGTAATGTCTGCCTCCTTGAGATTGAGGCAGAGAACTGGATGCGAAAGAATGCTCCAACATAGCCAAGATAGGATCCAATACGCACGTGGTGGAACTTAAACAGTACAACTTCTTGATGATGGCGCCGGTGAAGCGGCAGCCTGTTGCGTGCAGCGGTGTGTAGTGTGTTTGTTTGTGTTGTTAGTGTTTTTTTTGTACTTAGTATTTTATTTTATTTCTGATAGTGTGTTTTATCAACATGTGCCTAATATCTGCAAGACAGACGGAGCAAACTGCCTTAACATATAATCGCCAAGAACTGCTGAACCTGGTACATGGCTCAACGTTTCGGATTCGACATGATATACCGAAGGAACTTTTTCGGAGGAGGCATCGGGGAACGGAGCCGGGGTGAAGAGGAACAAGAAGAAGGCGTCGAAAACATGGAGAGAGTCTTTTAAACCAACTCTGCCATCTATAATCATGGGGAATGTTCGCTGTTTAACAAACAAATTAGAGGAACTTGAAACCCTTGTAAGGACTCAGAAAGTGTACCGGGAGAGCAGTATTGTATGCCTGACAGAGACGTGGTGCCCTCCACTATCACGAGACTTCAAGACAAGTACCCAGACGCGTTCATTTTCATGTCTTGTGATTTCAATCATGTCAGTCTCTCCAAGACTTTGCCCACTTTTAAACAGTTTGTTGAGTGCACAACAAGAGGTGATAAAACGCTGGATCTCTTGTATGCCAGTGTGAAAAATTCATACAAATGTTCTGCACTGGAGTACAGAGGAACACTCAGCAAATTTGTGCAATGGAGTGTGGATAATCATCTCCATTTGAATACCACAAAACCAAGGAGATGGTGGTGGTCTTCAGGAGGGGGGGGGGGGTTCCAATCAACACCTATTACCATCGGGGGCACTGAGGTGGAGCTGGTGACCACTCACAACTACCTTGGTGTACTGCTTGACAATAAGCTGGACTGGAAGAGCCATACGGAGGCGGTGTACCGAAAGGGGCAAAGCCGACTTTATTTCTTAAGGAGGCTAAGGTCGTTCGGTATCTGTCAAACCTTGCTCTGGAGTGTCTATCTAACAGTGGTGGCCAGTGCTCTGTTTTTTGCTGTGGCTTGTTGGGGGGATGGCGTTCGCGCAGCAGACAGGAACAGAGTGGACAAGCTCATCAGGAAGGCCGGCTCGGTGGTTGGGGCTGAACTAGAGACGGTTCAGCAAGTGGCAGAGACCAGAACATGGAATAAACTTAGATCAATATTGATCAACCCTGCACACACAATCGACCACCTGAAGGTGATAAACAGCTGCACCTTCAGTCAAAGACTGAGGATGCCAATGTGCAAAACGGAGCGTTATAGGAAGTCATTCATACCAGCTGCTATACGACTCTACCTTGCAAAAAAATGACTTTTTATATTCTTATTTTATTTTATATTTTAACTTAATTTATTGATATGTTCTAAGTGAATGTTTAATATGTTGGATATTGGGTCTGTCTTGAAGCTGCCGTGACATTGTAATTTCCTGAAAAGGATTAATAAAGGATCTATCTATCTATTAAGCCGTCTGGCCCGGGCGCTTTCCCTGACTGTAATGTTTTAAGTGCTGACAGGGGCTCATTTCTAGTAATAGGCGCATTTAATTCATCCTTTTGAGCTTTGGAAATAGTAGGGAGAGTAATTTGAGAAAGGAAAAGTTCCATTTCCGCAGAGGCCCCTGGAGGTTGATCAGATTTATAAAGTTGCGAGTAAAACTCTCTGAAAAAATTATTTATATTTTTATTATCAAAATAACGAGTGCCCGCAGTGTCAACTATTGAGGTGATTATTGGAGGATCTGACTTGAGTTTAGTCAAGTAAGATAAATACTTGCTAGTTTTATCGCCAAATTCATATAGTCGCTGTCTAGAAAAGAGAATAGCACTCTTAGCCTGTTGAGTTAACAAAGCGTCTAATGCGGCTTGTACAACACCTTTATTTTGTAATAATAATGGGTCAGATGATGAAGTTAACGTTCTCTTAATATCCTCCAAATCTTTCTCAAGTTTTGACTGGTGCTCCAATTGCTTTCGTTTCTTAGAGGCAGAATAGCCAATTACTAAACCTCTGATATATATTTTTGAAGTAATAATAATAATAATAATAATAATAATAATAATACATTTAATTTGTATTGCACTTTATATTTGCGCAAAGTGCTACATGATAAAACAGGTAAGTTCTAAAAAAAAAAAAAATTTAAACTTAACGCATTAGAGCATGAAAAATCAAAACAGTAAGGAAAAGAGCAAGACTTCAATCAAAAGCTCTCTTAAAAAGGTGGGTTTTAAGGCCACGTTTAAAAGCATCCACAGTCTGTGGTGTCCTCAGGTGGTCGGGGAGAGCATTCCACAGTCTGGGAGCAGCTGAGCAGAAAGCCCCATCTCCCATTGTACGGAGCTTGGTTCTGGGAGGTTTCAGGAGATATGCTGAGGCAGATCGGAGGGTACGTGTTGAGGTCTGTGGGGAGAGGAGTTCCTTGAGGTAGGGGGGAGCTTCACCATAGATGCACTGGTGGGTAATGAGGGAGACCTTGTACTCAATCCTGAGTGGAGTGATTTGAGGATGGGGGTGATGTGGTCATGTTTGCGTACCCTCAACAGGATCCTAGCAGCGCTGTTCTGAATGTACTGCAACTTCTGAAGGCTTTTCTCAGGGATCCCAGTGAGGAGCGCATTGCAGTAGTCCAGCCTGGAGGAGACAAAAGTGTGGACAAGCTTTTCCGCATCTGCAGGAGCGAGTGTGGGACGGAGTTTGGCGATGTTCCTGAGGTGGAAGAAGGAGGTCTTGCAGAGATGTTTGATGTGAGCCTCAAAGGTTAAATGAGAGTCCATTTTAACACCCAGGTTAGTGGCTGATGTTGAGAGTGGAATATTTTGGCCGGAGAAGGTGATGCTGGTAATGTCAGATGACCGAACCTGGTTTGGAGTGCCGACTAAAATGGCTTCAGTCTTGGAGCTGTTTAGCTGGAGAAAGTTTTGCTTCATCCATGCCTTTATCTCCTCCAAGCAGGTGGTCAGAGTGGATGATGGCAGGGCAAAAGAGGTGGTTGGGTTTGTCCTGAGGTAGAGTTGAGTGTCATCAGCATAGCAGGGGAATGAAACTCCATGCCGGCTAATGACATGGCCAAGGGGGAGCATGTAGAGAATAAACAGGGTGGGGCCGAGCACTGAGCCTTGAGGGACACCACAGGTGACGTTGTGTGTCAGGGATTTAGCCTCTCCCAAGGCAAAATACTCAGTTCTCCAGGTGAGGTAGGATGAGAACCACTCATGGACAGAGTCAGAAACTCCGACCGTGGAATTTAGACGGTGGAGGAGGATGTTGTGGTCCACAGTGTCGAAAGCTGCAGTCAAGACCAGGAGAATGAGAAGAGAAGGGGAGCCAGCATCTGCCGTCATCAAGTCTCCCAAAGTAGAGAAGTGTCTTCAGTGGACTGCATATTTATATCAATAAAGATTTTAAATTCACTGGTCATGTAAGATGCAAATTTCTCATCTCTTTGAAGGCGTGAATCAAATCTCCATCGCCTACTTCCTGCAAAGTGTCCAACAGTGGTCAATTTGCGAGGGATGCCTATCGCCTAAGGGGTTAAGCCAGTGGTGTAGTCTACGTGATACGCAGGTATACGCCGTATACCCACTAGGAACGGTCAAAGATTTCCGTATACCCACTTAAAATAGCGAGATGATACGTAACAATATCGTTTTGTGGCAGAACTTTTACACGTTCATTCATAAATTCACCCCGTTTGTGTTGTGAAGCTCTGAACTGACGCTTGTGCTTCCGTGGCCTGTGACCGGATCTGACGCCAGCTACCAAACAGCTGTGTGGCGGTCACTCGCGCAAGTTTGAAATTAACTAATGTGAGTCACTGAAGGAGATGTGAAACGCGAGCAAACTCAAACTACACTCTTTTAGTATTTTCGTAAGCCTGCAGCCAGATGATGCTGATGTTATCGTAACGTTACGTGGTGAGTGAAAATAGCATATAGGCCTGTTATCATTAACGCTGTAACGGAACTGTAACAGTATTGTTGGTCTATTGGTTTGAATCTAGTTAACTAACCTTAGTGTGTGTGTGTGTGTGTGTGTGTGTGTGTAGCAGGTCCTGGATGCTGGCTCATGCTTTTAAGCTGATAAAGTACATAACATACGTTTGACAATGGTTTTTGGAAGATAAGTGAGCTTGAGGGGATGTGGACCCTTTTGGTGTCCTCAGTGCTAATATTCTGTAAAGATTCTGTATGAATGAGTTTTGGTGATAGAACTGCACACCTGGCCTGTGTTCATTGTTATTACTGCTACTGAAAAGCCTCAGCTTTCCATTATTGTTAATAATAGTTGCATCTTGCTCTGTGAAATGTGCATTGAAAATTACCAGCTGATAAAATAAGATTCATGTAACATCTAAGGCTAAATGTAGCTGAGTTAGATGGTGATTAACACTAAACATTAGACATTTCCACCATAAATTGGTGCAGAAAATGTCTCCAGAATGCAGGAAATTAAATGTTTAATGCTCAAAATCTTCTGGGGGAGGACCCCCAGACCCCCCAATCAGGTACTCATCAATGAATATTTTTAACATACTACTGAAATATCTTCTAGTCTTGATCTCGTGACCCCAATATTCTGGAATTTCAGATCTCATATGCTAAATGTTTTGTCGCAACTCTAATCTGAACCCTAAACACGTCCCCACCACGTCTGAACACAAAGTGACGCCCTTTCCCACCTGTAACTATCATTGGATGTTAAAGTCTTTGCGTAGTTGGTAACACACAGCCTAATCAGTCCTTCAGAATGCTCTCTATTACATGTACATACTATTAGTGAGGATAGTGGCTCTTATGGGATGGGAAAAATCACAGTATACTCACTAGAAAAAACTAGACTACACCACTGGGTTAAGCAATCAATCAACGTCAACCCATGCTAAAGCTACAGATGACAATATTTCAAGCGCCACATCAACTTTCTCCTTCTTCAATAAAGCAAATGCTTTCCTTTGTTTAACCTTGCCTCGCAAACCCCTCATGTTCCATGAACAAAATTTGACGTTGTTGTTTGACATTATCAAGAATATTACTATAACATGCAATTAAATCATGAATGGATGCACCATAAAATACAAAAAAAAGAAAGAAAAAAGAAAATACAACCAGATCAGTGCTGAGCATAACAACCAACCAAACATCACTGAACACGAAAAATGAAAACAGCAAGGGTAAAAAAAAAAAAGAGTATGACTGTAAAGTAGAAAACTAGAGCTTAAACGTTCTTTGAGTGGAGACCTCCCCCAGGTTTTATGGGGGCCACCTTCTTAAAACATGCCCCCCAAAAAAGGGTGCATAAACACTTGCCAGAACTAATACAAATCGTGGCAGGGACTAAAGCAAGTGCCCACGAGTAGATATGTGGTAAAATCTTAATGCTGACCCCTTTATCAATCAACATTAGAAATATAAACACATGTAAGAGGGTTATATAGAGCATAGGTTAAGTCTTAAACAAAATAGGGACTAAATTCCAGTCTTCATAAGTTAGTTATGTGAAAGCACACATTGTATAACCCACCATGTCTTATCAGATGAATGCTCCTCAATCCTGGTTCGCAACACAGGACACGAAAGAAAAAGCGTCGGCCGGTGACAGAAAAGTTTTCTTTATCCCGTTGAATGACACCTGTAGTTTCGCTGGGTAGAGCATGGAGTACTGTGCGCCGATCTCTGTGAGACGCCTTTCGCCTCCGCAGCACTGCAGCAGAAAGGTCTTTGTAGAAGGAAATCTTCCTACCATCCAGAGTAATGTCGCCATCCATCGTTTTCCGCCGTGCTGCCGCCATCACTCTTGACAATGGCTTGGGTGCGAGGGAGCGGTGTGCACGCTCAAGCTTGATACGGCCATCCTTCACATCCACGCCCAGGAAAGTTGGCAGCCAATGCTCAAAGAAGGCTAGAGCATTTTCGCCCTCTGTGTTTTCATACATTCTTTCGCCGTCCCCTGTTTTCCAATATGATCTGCTAGGGCTTTCATTTTCTAATGTGAGTCACTGACAGTAGTGACAGTAAGATACTTATGATAAAACCATAGACTGCATATAAAAATGGACGTAGCGTCCGTGACGTCACCCATTGGTTTCTGAAGAGCCGTTTTGAAGCTCAAAATTGGCAGTGCTGGCCGCCGCCATCTTGGCGGCGCGTCACCCTGCGTCACTCCCGGATAACCAAAAATGGGCAAAGAGGCGGGTCGTAGGTGGAGCTGAGGTGACGTTTTGCTGAAACCACTCCTGCCTAGGTTGAGGTGACCGAGTTAGCTCAGGCTAAGGAGCTAATGCTACATGCTGCTCTGCGGTGCTGTACGGTGGAGGTTGGAACCTGCGCAGCCGTGTCGTTACCAGTTTACGGACATGACCAACTACAGTCGGAAAATAATAAAATAACTCACATATCTGTTATTGACATTATACTTCATAGGGTTTTAAATGCTTTTTAATACATAAATGTGACAACATTTTTCAACACTAACGTTACGTTAGAACAGTTAACTATGAATCAGTTAACTGTTCAGTCAATGTCACGTTTGTCTCAAAGAAATGTCAAAATAAAACCGTATACAACACCAACCTTTAGTGTTTTACTTTTTACTAACAAAAAAATGTTAACCTATAAATAACATCTTAATATTTTCATTTACAGCTGTTAACTAGAATATATTGATAAGTTTAGATCAAATCAAAATATGAAACTGATAATGAATGAAGAATGATTTTATTATGTATAATTAGTTTGATACACTTTAAAACAAAGTGTTCCTAATACAAAAGCAATAGATTAATAAATTAAACTCTTGTCTTGCATTAATGAAAACATCAATATTGAAAGGTTTCAAATGTAAAAGTAGTTTTGTATGACTTGAAATGTGTTGAGTTATTTCATGAATCTGTTGATAAGAACCCAGTGTCATAATTTCACGTCAGTAGTGTTCAGGTGTTGTGAGTAAAAAGAAAAGCAGGAGCTGAAGAGCTGGAAGCTGGAGCTGTTCTCTCCCGTAGAGCTGTAAGCTGGAGCTGTTCTCTCCCGTAGAGCTGGAAGCTGGAGCTGTTCTCTCCCGAAGAGCTGGAAGCTGGAGCTGTTCTCTCCCGTAGAGCTGGAAGCTGGAGCTGTTCTCTCCCGTAGAGCTGGAAGCTGGAGCTGTTCTCTCCCGTAGAGCTGTAAGCTGGAGCTGTTCTCTCCCGTAGAGCTGTAAGCTGGAGCTGTTCTCTCCAGTAGAGCTGGAAGCTGGAGCTGTTCTCTCCCGTAGAGCTGTAAGCTGGAGCTGTTCTCTCCCGTAGAGCTGTAAGCTGGAGCTGTTCTCTCCCGTAGAGCTGGAAGCTGGAGCTGTTCTCTCCCGTAGAGCTGTAAGCTGGAGCTGTTCTCTCCCGTGAGAGGCTGTAAGCTGGAGCTGTTCTCTCCCGTAGAGCTGGAAGCTGGAGCTGTTCTCTCCCGTAGAGCTGGAAGCTGGAGCTGTTCTCTCCCGTAGAGCTGGAAGCTGGAGCTGTTCTCTCCCGTAGAGCTGGAAGCTGGAGCTGTTCTCTCCCGTAGAGCTGGAAGCTGGAGCTGTTCTCTCCCGTGAGAGCTGGAAGCTGGAGCTGTTCTCTCCGTAGAGCTGGAAGCTGGAGCTGTTCTCTCCAGTAGAGCTGGAAGCTGGAGCTGTTCTCTCCCGTAGAGCTGGAAGCTGGAGCTGTTCTCTCCCGTAGAGCTGGAAGCTGGAGCTGTTCTCTCCCGTAGAGCTGGAAGCTGGAGCTGTTCTCTCCCGAAGAGCTGGAAGCTGGAGCTGTTCTCTCCCGTAGAGCTGTAAGCTGGAGCTGTTCTCTCCCGTAGAGCTGGAAGCTGGAGCTGTTCTCTCCCGTAGAGCTGGAAGCTGGAGCTGTTCTCTCCGTAGAGCTGGAAGCTGGAGCTGTTCTCTCGAAGAGCTGGAAGCTGGAGCTGTTCTCTCCCGTAGAGCTGGAAGCTGGAGCTGTTCTCTCCCGTAGAGCTGGAAGCTGGAGCTGTTCTCTCCCGTAGAGCTGGAAGATGGAGCTGTTCTCTCCCGTAGAGCTGGAAGCTGGAGCTGTTCTCTCCCGTAGAGCTGGAAGCTGGAGCTGTTCTCTCCAGTAGAGCTGTAAGCTGGAGCTGTTCTCTCCCGTAGAGCTGTAAGCTGGAGCTGTTCTCTCCCGTAGAGCTGGAAGCTGGAGCTGTTCTCTCCCGAAGAGCTGTAAGCTGGAGCTGTTCTCTCCAGTAGAGCTGTAAGCTGGAGCTGTTCTCTCCCGTAGAGCTGGAAGCTGGAGCTGTTCTCTCCCGTAGAGCTGGAAGCTGGAGCTGTTCTCTCCCGAAGAGCTGGAAGCTGGAGCTGTTCTCTCCTGATGAGCTGGACACAGCTAATCACATCTGGAGGGTTCCGCAATCAGCTCCTCTGGTACCTGTAAAGATAACAATAGGTAGACAGTTAAACAGCTTCTTCCAAAGAGCCATAAAGCTGCTGAACTCTGAGATCGCCTCAGCATGAAAACCTCTCTGGCATGTGACATTAATTAGGGGTGGCAATGTGAAACACACTGTTTACTAATATGTGCAATATTCGGGTTGCTGTTGGACACTGTGCAATAATAACTACTCAAGTCAGATCTTTTTTAACGCTTATTATAAGGATCTTATTTTTTATTTCTTATTGAACTGTACAACCTTTTTAGGCAAATTCTAGTCCACCAAACAAACTCAGAGGCGGCTCTCACACACCTAATTTCTGGCCTTAACTAAACCATCGCCCTGGTCACAGCCCAGCTACCTGTCTGTAGGCAGAACGCGCATTATATGCTGACAAAAAGGTGGATGAAAATCTCTGCATGTAGCCTACAACAGCTGTTCAGTCGAATTATGCATCCACCTCTTAAACTCATCAGAAACATCGCTGATCAAACGCAGTTTTCACCTCAGATTGTTTGCTGAATCTCAAGGAATGCTACAGCTACTGAGTGTAATAACTTATTGATGACTAAACTGCCTTTAATATGTACTTTGAATCAATCATCCCCACTGATGAACCCCACAAAGAGTAGTATAACGGTATCGTAAACAGTAAAGTTACACTCGGAGGTGCTCCGCTCTCCTCGGGAGAGACAGCTAACTTTAGCTCAAATAGCGGCATCGGTGCTCCTCGGTGTGACAGTTTCAGGCAGCCGCTCCCCCCTCGGCTCTCTGCCTTTAAATCCTTCTTATCCGTCGGGATCAGGTGCAGCCACTTATAACAGTATCTGACTCCTATCTAACAGTGATTCCCTTACAGGACGTGGCTTAATCTCACATCGCCCGTTAGTAAAAGTTACAGTTAACATAATGTCAGCTAACTGAGAGCTGAGCCTTTTACTTACAACTTCACACAGACGCCTTTTCTTCAAACCATTATAAACCCAATGTCTAACACTAAGGTTAATCTAATAATGTTACATTACATTACGTTTAGTGGTGGGCCGTTATCTGCGTTAACGTGCTGCGTTAACGTGAGACTTAATCTTAAGCTAACAAGCGATATGCCGAGCGATACCTGTTAAATGTTAACACATACATAAAATACATTGATAAATAAATTTTACTCACCAAGTAGAACACGGATTTCCTGGAGGTTCTCTCTCCAATGAACTGCACAGCCTGCCATTATTCATCCGGTATCTGCATGTAGAAATGTCAAAAAGCCTCCGACAGGCTGAGCCTCAGAGCTCCGTGTAGCTGAGTGAAGCTAATAGACGGCAGACCGAGTGCTAGGAGTGGCAGAGCCTAGAGGCGCCTGTCAATCAAAGCGGCCACGCCCCTAATAATGCAGAACTTTAAGGCTTAATATAATTTAAGCAGGTGAGTTATAAAAAATTCACCCCTCACAGTTGTCACGAAGGGCAAAATTAGCGATATGCACTAAAACCATTTTTTGAACCAGGCTGTAAACATGTTTTATTCTGCTGTAAAGTTGGGCATTTTAACATGGGGGTCAATGGAGATTGACTCCCTTCTGCAGCCAGCCTCAAGTGGCCACTCAATGAACTGCAGTTTTCAGTTACTTCCTGGTTGCATCGGAAGTGAGAGCCGGAGGTTACCGCTTGGATAAAACACACACTCATTCCAACTTACTGAGTTTAGATGTCGACCCTTTTCTATGAGTATCGATCCAGGAAACGTTGGGATCAGAAATATCGATACTTCACGTCACTAATGTGCACTGTGCCTGCTAAATTACACTGATTAAATAAAGAAAAAGAAAAGAAAGTTTGGGGTTTCAGCTAGACTGAGCGGTTTTGAGCAGAGAGCTTCATTCTGAGCTGAAAATAGATGTTTGGCGAACTGGGTCAGAAGTTGTGGATTTGAGTTTAGAGTTTTGAGAAAAAGAGGCCTAATTTGAATAAACGTGTTGAAGCAATCGAGAAGAACTGAATTATTTTTTTCAGCCACAACCTGACTCCTGGATTCAAGGGCTATGAAATCCTGATATTTCTTGTCTTTTTCTCCACGTGTGTGTGAATGAAATCAAATGGGATGAAATGCAGTCAGTAGAGTTGTATGTGGAGCTTGTGAAGGATGAAGGTGGACTGAACCATTTTAATACATCCATGCATAATGAAACAGATCATGAGCAAACAACCTTTGGTTGTAATATTGGATGACAGCTGAATCAAAGGCGTTTTCCATACAGGGAGCCGATCCACCCAACCACTTGTGGTCAATTGCCACACAGGTTTTAGGTGAACAAACTGCTTATGTTTGCACTTTGGCATCCTCTTCTCTCACTGACACAGCTATTGACCCTTACAAATACTTACAGTTCCTGCTTTGCAGCCAACCACCCTACCAACTGTGGTTTTATCACCACCCTAAAGCAGACTCAGCATGTTTATCCATCCATCCATCCATCCATCGTCAACCGCTTATCCTGCGTACAGGGTCATGATTTCTAGAAGCTAATTAAGAAATGCATTTTGTATTTTCAGATTTTCATTTGAAGTTGGTTTGGCTGAGCATTTTCAGCAGTTACCCTCAAGGATTAGACTTATTCAGTACTGAAGATCCAAACACTGACTTCTCATTGTGCTAAACTCTGTTCAAATATCTATGTCAACAAATGAAATCAGCTCCTGAGTACAGGATTGGAAATGGGAAGTGTGGGAGGCCCTGGAGACACATCTGCAGGTGAAAAAGAATTAGTCCATATTGCACCCTGTAGAGAAACTATGTCAGACCTTTGTCTCCTTCAGTGTAGCTCCAGGAAAAGTTTGGACATGATGCCTCTAAAAATGTGTTTGCTGTCTGCCACAAGATGTCCAACTTTTTCAGTGACAACGCAGATGAACCTGTGTGCTGAGATCTTCTCCTGGACTGTGGGGATGAAGTGTTCTCTCTAGGGACATGTTTCATTAAAAGCTTTATTTTGGATCTTCTGTACTAATTTCATCATTATTTGAGTTCATACAGCCATTAAAAAAATAAAAAATCGTGAAATAAGATGTTAGAACATTTACAGGAAATGCATCTTAAAATGTGCCATTTAAATAATGGTAGTCATAAATGTTTTTTATGTAAGGTTTTATTTCAGCTAACATACAGAGAGTGATGGGTCACAGGGCAAAAGACCAGAGTGAAGCTGAGGGCATAATCATGGCATTATGGGTAAGAGACAATGTGGATGCAGAAGAACGACATACAACCCCAAAATAATCTGTCTGCACTGGACTGAAGAGGCGCAGACGGTCAGTGCCTTTTATTTCTTCACTTTTGTCTCTGATGCTTGTTGGAGTGCTTCACATGGAGAATGTCTTTTGTTCTGGTAAAACTAGTCAGTCCCAGTTTGGCCGAGAATCCAGAGGTTTTTTCCCAGTCTTTTATTAAACTTCTGTATTAAACATCAAAAGGCATATAATATTTAAATCATGGCATCTGAGATGGCAATTCCAGTTTTCAAATAAACAGCTCAGGCAAACACTTGATTTTATTCAAGTCTTCTGCAGAAGGAACTCACTGGGACCCACACAAATCCAAGTGCAGCTTTTATCCTGATCTATCTTACCCCTGGACCATGTCTTTAACAGGTCCTCTGGAGGACACTCACTAAATCTATCGTAAAGACATCTATGTCCTAGTACAGCCAGGTAGATGTTGTAAAACGATAAAAGACAGTAAAAGTCACCGTTTCACAAAGCAGATTAGTGAAAATTCTGAGTATGTTCAGCCTGAGATGAGGCAAACTCTGGGTTTCACAGGATAAGCTGGAAAACTGTCAGTTTCTCTCCAACTCCTCCCTTCAGAACCAGAATCAGAAGAATCAGAAGCAGCTTTAGCGTTAGTGATCTGTCTGAACCCCCCTCCAGACAGAAGTGGTGTTGTAGCCTCTCTGAGTACAGTCGTTTAGCTTCTCCCTGCTAAACCTGTACTTTAACGCCCTGCACCGGCCCTGTCACCTAAATGCCTCCTTTTCCAACCTCAGCTGTCTGAACCGTGAACCAGGGTTCGTCATCGTTATAACTCAGCCCGGTCCGTGTTGGAATGCAGCCGTCCTCACAGGAGCTGATGTAGGACGTCACAGCCTCTGTGAACTCATCCAGACTGTTGGTGGCCTTCTTCAAACAATCCCAGTCAGGGCAGTGCACTTCCTGCAGAGGCTGAGGCGGCTGTCTGACGCACACTTTCATTTCCTCATTCATGCTGTCAGTATCAAAGCACATACACATTTTATTAATGTAAAATAGACATCTAAAACTTTACAGTCACTTTTAACCCATAGCCGCATTTTCCAGTGCAAACAGTCCTTATACTGGCTCCCGGTCAGGTTCCGTGTCGATGACAAGATCGTGATGTTCACATCCAATGTATTTACACGGCTCGGCCCCACAACACTTATCTGGCTTATTAATCCCTGATACCCCAAATCTCAGACTGCGCTGCTCACAGTGTAATCTGTGTAATCTGCTCCTCAAACGCACCTAAAATCTCTGAGTGACAGGGTTTATGCTCCTTCACTCTGGAGCTCTTCTCAAGACACACTTTCTAAAACTTGCATTCAGTTGCTTATATTATTTTTATTATTAACTTTTATTTGTTGTATTTTACTTTGGATTGTGATTTTATGAGAAGCTGCTTTTAAAGGCTCTCTATAAAATAAAGTTTATTATTATTATTATTAATATGACATATTTTCACAATCAGGCAGCCGATGTTTCTGTCCCATCACAGCTTACTAAATATAGTGAATATAATGAGCCAGTCTGGTAAACGCTGAATAAAAACGCTGTATAAAGTGCTGTTGGTAACGTAATGATCCTTCGTCCACTCCTGCAGCTTTAGAGCCAACCAAGGTCTCTCTGGCACACATTTGTCATGATCCTGTCTGTGTGGCCTGTTGGAGAGTCTGTGGTTAGTTTCATGTCTTTAGTTCTTCACATTATTTTGGCTTAGTCTCCTGCACTCTGTGTTCTGGTTCTGTGTTCTGCTTTGGGTTCTTGTACTCTTGTTACATGTGTGTGTTCTGTCTGCTTGTCCTGTCAGTCCCTGTTTTCCTCTGCTCTCTCGCTCCCTGTGCCTTATTTACCCTGATTCCTGCCACCTGTGTTGCTCCTGCCCTGCTCCTTGGGCTTTCTGTCTTGTCTTTGTTGGGTCACTACCCTCAGTGGGTGACCCCCGTTACTCTGTGTGCCTGTAGTTCTGCCTTCCCTGTCTCGTGTCTGGATTTTAGGATTTTGGTTTGCTTTGGATTCTTTGTTTTACCAGCCACTCTACCTGTAAGTGTGCTCGCTTTCTGTTTATTAATAAACGTCTGAACTTCTAGTTGTGTCCTGTGTTTGGCTCCTCCAACCTGCTCAAGCCTGCACCACACACGGCATTATGACAGCATTCATATTATAGCTCCACCCGGTTAAAATGGAAGGTCGTCCTTCAGCTACCTGTTGCCACGGTGAATCTTGTATCAGAGCTCCGTTGATGATGCTTTTTTTGTTCCCATCCACAAACAAAAGCTTCCATCAGCTTCAACAAACTCAGAGCTGACTGGACTAATTCTGATCAGCTGTTCTGGACCCTAAGGCTCAGTTTCCTTCAGGCTCAGTCAATTCAGAGCTCAGCATCAGCTCAGTTTGTTAATCCTGCTTTCTGAAACTGTGACTTTTATTGTCTTTTATATTAAAATAAAAGGGTTAGTTTTTTCTATTTGTGAATCTTTTTCACCTGCAGATGTGTCTCCAGGGCCGCCCACCCCTCTCATTTGAGTTTCTGGCTCCTCAGCATCCTTCTCTGCTCGACTGTTTCGGTCTGCTGAAGTCATGTGAATGAGCCTGCACTGAACAAGATGAAGTGATGAAGTAATCTCAATTAAAAGCCAAATACCTTTGTCAACATAAGAGAAAAAAGGTTTCCTTTGTCTTGATGGAACAATGTCACCGTAGAGCTTAAGACCAGGCTTCTCTTGTCAACTAAATAAAACTAATTCCCTCCACATGTTCCCTGTTGATCCTCAGCACCTCTTCATGCACATACACTGTACACCATTATAAAAAATGTTGTATAACCATGAGTCCTGTACTCTGGAGCTGATTTCATTTGTTGACATAGATATTTGAACAGAGTTGAAATTGTCGTGGAAATGTAGGTTCCTGGTGAGAGGTTAGGCAAATAATTGAATTACAACCAACTGCTGTCTTTGAAGAATTTATTTAACAAAAGAGAATAAACAGAGAAGTACTACAACAAAATCAGCTGGACCAGAGGTTCTGTCTTCTAAGACAGTCACTAACATCTGGCCCAGAACAAAGGGATGCATAGTCATTTACACAGTCTGAGTATCTATGTTTTGGGGAACAAAAAGATCCTCTGCCTGGTCCCAGACAAAACAGGAGAGGAACAGAAAACAACTCCACATCCTTGACTTAAACCCTACACACCTGTGGACAGACTAGCAGAATAATAATAATAATAATAATAAGAATAATAAAAGGAACATGTTGAAGGTTAAACAATGTATAAGACATAATAATAATAAAAGAAAAATAGCACTATTATAAGTACTTGCATAAATGGATGAAAATTGTAAGAAGAATACAATTTTCTGCCCTTACATTTAGCACAATGAGAAGTCAGTGTTTGGATCTTCAGTACTGAACAAGTCTAATCCTTGAGGCTGAAAATGCTCAGCCAAACCAACTTCAAATGAAAATCTGAAAATACAAAATGCATTTCTTAATTAGCTTCTAGAAATCATGACCCTGTACGCAGGATAAGCGGTTGACGATGGATGGATGGATGGATAAACATGCTGAGTCTGCTTTAGGGTGGTGATAAAACCACAGTTGGTAGGGTGGTTGGCTGCAAAGCAGGAACTGTAAGTATTTGTAAGGGTCAATAGCTGTGTCATTGAGAGAAGAGGATGCCAAAGTGCAAACATAAGCAGTTTGTTCACCTAAAACCTGTGTGGCAATTGACCACAAGTGGTTGGGTGGATCGGCTCCCTGTATGGAAAACGCCTTTGCTTCAGCTGTCATCCAATATTACAACCAAAGTTTGTTTGCTCATGATCTGTTTCATTATGCATGGATGCATAATCGACACGGAACCTGACCGGGAGCCAGTGTAAGGACTGTCTGCACTGGAAAATGCGGCTATGGGTTCAAAGTGACTGTAAAGTTTTAGATGTATTTTACAGTAATAAAATGTGTATGTGCTTTGATATCACGACCATTAAAATATTTATTCTGTTGAAAAAAGATTTCCTGATCATATTAGTTGAAAAAGATTTTATCTTAATAGTTTTGAATGTTCTACCTCAGATTTGGCGGAGTGATGTTTTTATCATGATGACATTTCTGACCTTATCGCCCAGCCCTACTTCTGACTAAAGAGCTCCTCTGTTCCTTGGTAATGTGGGCGTGTCCAGGCTTTCAGGTCACCGTAGTCCCTCCTTCACTTTGGACAGGTATAAATATCAGCCAGCAGACAGCTTCAGGGTCACTTCACAGCCGGTCCTGGTCTCAGTCGGATCCCTGAGGAAGATCAACGAGAGACTCTGAGGCTCCACAGCAGGTAGGACGTTCTCCTCACTGAGAGGCTGTGTGCACAGTAGAAGTAGCAGTTCCTGGATACTTGCTCATGTACAGTATTTAAGCTGATACAGTAACGTTAGGCTACATAACCCAAGTCTGTTCATAATGTTCTGTGTTAAACTAGTTTTGATGACAGAAGTGCACAAACGTTCATTATTCTTGCTGCTACTGAGCCTCAGCTTCGCATTATTGTTACATTACTCTTAAACGTGCACTGAATTTACCAGCTGATAAAACCTGTGCTCCAGGGACCAGATTCATGTAACAGCTAAGGCTTCATGTAGCTCCTACCTGGCTCAGTTAGTAGTGGCTAACATTCATGCCAATAACGCTGATTTGAATTTGAATTTTGATTAACACTAAACAAGGCAAGGCAAGTTTATTTGTATAGCACATTTCAGCAACAAGGCAATTCAAAGTGCTTTATATAAAACATAAAAGCAACAGGGAAAAACAATAAAAACATTTAAAAGCAACATAAAATATAAAAGCTAAAAACAAAGAAAAAGAAAACAGGACAGTATAAGATACAGTGCAGAGTAAGTTATCAATAAAAAGAAATATTTAATTAAAAGCAGTGGTAAAAAGAAAGGTCTTCAGTCTTGATTTAAAAGAACTGACAGTTTCAGCAGACCTGCAGGTTTCTGGGAGTTTGTTCCAAATATACGGAGCATAATAACTGAACGCTGCTTCTCCTTGTTTAGTTTTGACTCTGGGGACAGAAAGCAGACCTGATCCCAGACGACCTGAGAGGTCTGGAAGGTTCATAACGATGCAGAAGATCAGAAATGTATTTTGGCCCTAAACCATTTAGTGCTTTGTAAACTAACAGCAGGATTTTGAAATCAATTCTTTGACATACAGGAAGCCAATGTAAAGACCTCAGAACTGGACTGATGTGATCCACCTTTTTGGTCTTAGTGAGGACTCGAGCAGCAGCGTTCTGAATCAGCTGCAGCTGTCTGATGGATTTCTTAGGGAGCCCTGTAAGGACACTGTTACAGTAGTCAAGTCGACTGAAGATAAATGCATGGATAAGCTTTTCCAGGTCCTGCTGAGACATAAGGCCTCTTATCCTTGATATATTCTTCAGGTGATAGTAGGCTGACTTTGTAATTGTCTTAATATGGCTCCTCAAATTCAGGTCTGAGTCAATGACTACACCAAGATTTCTGGCTTGATCCGTGGTTCTTAACATTACAGATTGAAGTCGAGCACTGACTTTCAATCGTTCCTCCTTGGCTCCAAAAACAATAACTTCAGTCTTATCCTTGTTTAACTGGAGAAAATTCTGGCACATCCAGTCGTTGACCTGCTCAATACAGTTACTCAGCACCTGTATGGGATCATAGTCTCCTGGTGAAATGGTTATGTAAATCTGTGTGTCATCTGCATAATTATGGTAGCATATTTTGTTGTTTTTCATAATCTGAGCCAGTGGAAGCATGTAAATGTTAAACAAAAGAGGTCCCAGAATGGAGCCTTGGGGAACCCCACATGTCATTTTTGTCAGCTCAGATGTGTAGTTACCTAGAGACACAAAGTAGTCCCTGTCCTTTAAGTAGGATTCAAACCAGTTTAGTACTGTGCCAGAAAGTCCAACCCAGTTTTCAAGTCTGTCTAGTAATATGTTGTGGTCTACCGTGTCAAATGCAGCACTGAGATCCAATAATACTAAGACTGAAATTCTGCCACTGTCAGTGTTTAACAGTAGAAAATCAGTGTATCCTCCCACCTGCAAAGGTGTCATTTACACTGGGGATGCTGGGGACGTGTCCCCGCCACTTTTTGAAAGCATTTCTTAAAAATGTTCTGAAAACAAGAAATGATAACCTTGATAAGTGGTTTCAACTGTTAACAAGTTTCTAATAAGTCCTCATTAATAAGAAAGACTGATCTGTGTGACGTAGAGGACCTTTGCCAAGAAGATGCCGCCTTTCACCTCTAAAGGTGGAGCCACCTTTAGAGGTGGAGCCGGGCTGGTTCCTCTGTATAAATACATGTGCATTTCATCAACAGTCACAACACTTGAGGCGCATCTAAACATTAAGGTGACTTCTCTGTTATATTAAGAGGACTTTGTGACAATGGAGGATGAATGGACTCCAACACAGAACGCCACTCAGGAAATTCAGCAGATCTCTGAGCAGGTGAGCTTCAGTCTACCTTCATTCTTCACAACCTCCAGGCACAACTCTGTGTTTTACATCACATTTGATTTCTTTTCACAGGTGCAGGATCAAGTGGAGAAAACGACAGGGATGGACTATGATATATACGAAGCAGTCAAATACAGAAAGAATACTGGGACGGTACAGCAATTCCTCATCAAGGTAATTCATATTGTGATGTTCAATATTTAAAAGAAAAGAAATAAATGGACTGAATGTATTGTGACGTCAGCAGACTCTGTTCCTCACTGCTCAAACACAAAAGATCAAGATGAATATTTTTATTAAGATGTTCAAATGTCCTCTCTTTTCCCTGCAGGTCAATGTTGGAGCACATGACTACCTTCATCTGTGGATCAAAAAAGAGCATCACACCTACAAGCTGATTAACGTAAAGGAGAACGAAACTGCAGACAGCCCAATTGTTCCTTTCTGAAATGAGTAATAAGTGAATCCACACAGGCTGCAGTCTCCTGTTAAAATGCTTCTTTCTTCTCTCTTTAAGTTGTTGGGAAACTATATTGAAGTGAACTCCTTATAAAAGAGTTTAGCCTGGAGGGGGTCGAACCCTCTTCCTGTGTCTGAAGAATGTTAACAACATATTTACTGTACGTGTGAAGGAGGTGAAGGAGGAGTGCAGGTGGTGCAGGTTTGAGATGTTGAGATGTCTTAAGCCGAGTAAAGAAAGATTGAATAACAGCTGAGTGAAATCATGTACATCCTGTTGTTGGCCACAGTTAATATGTGTCATGTCTTTCTAAGACCTGAGGAGGGAGTTCCTCTCCTTAGTCCTTTCTGTGTGATGCTGAGGATTGCTCTTCATCTCAAGTAATAAAGATCTGCTGAGAACCTGAAGATTGTGTCATGTGATGTTTGAGCAGCAACTCTCATCTGCACCAGACAAGAACTGATATTTTCACAACAATTAACACAGAGACGAAGATGTAGAATAGTCTTATTTTTATTGTCACTATGCACAATTACATAGTGAAATTGTAAAGGCTGAGCCGCAGCCATGTGAGGCGCCGCTCGCTTTCCAGAAAGAAATTATGCAGACAGCAGCACAGGGTATACATGACATAGTATAACATCAGAATGCACAAGACCACACACAGAACATGTGGTCGCATGATGGGATTTTTTGAGGTGACTTTGTGAGGGAAAGAAATAAAAAGGAACGTTTTAAAAAGGGGGGGGGCACTAAGACAATAATTTTAATCCAGTTTAGGTTGATTCAGTGACATTTATCCGGATCAATGTCCGTTAATCTCTCATCCTCAGCGTCAGACGTGCGTCCAGTTCATGTAGTGATTTCGACAGTCCTTCTACTTTCATTCCTCTCAGCAGCTCAGCAGACTGCGCCCCGATGGCGTCCATCCTCCGCTGCGCTTCCACAGACGGTCTGAGATGTTAGGAAACAGTTCTGATCAGCCCTCTGATGTAAAACCTTCAGCTTCTCGTTCACTTCATTTAAGAACTCTTTAAGTTCCCCAGACAGCTTTTGGGTAAATTTGCTGGCAGCTTTGTTGCAGTGGAAGAAATGTTTGGTGTTTGGAAGGAGAAGCTGAGTGAACTACTTTCTAAACTAAACAGTATATTTCTAATGATTCTCATTTCCTGTTGTAAAGTCTAATTTCTAAAACAGATGCCACCTTTGCTGGCAGAAATAGTTAAAAAGGTAAATAAATGCCTTTAGTTCACATGAACCTTAACATAGAAATAGATTTTTAACTTCACTGAGATCAAGTCATCGTTTCAAAACCCTCCTCATGTGGTGAGATCTGATTAGACCAGGAAACACTTCCTCATAGTTTACCAGTGACTTCTGACCTCTGAGGTGATTGGAACCACCTTAGCTGTTTCATTGTATTAGAAAAAACACCTGTTTGAAAGGATTTATTACATCTATATATAAATGGCTCAAGAACACAACTTTCACTTTTTTATAAGTGATCAATAGTGTGACCATGCATCAGGAGATGTTTTGTTTCTAACCACTTCTAATAAATCACTCTCACAAACTTCAACAAAGGAACATCGAATTATAAAACGCCAAATTAAAATTTCTAGCCTCATCTCTTGGAAAGTAAATTTTCTTTGCCAAGATTGGCCCTACATTAAAAAAAATCAAAATGACGGTACCGTTTTCTTGATCCCGCTCCTGCAACACGTGTGTTACTCTACCGCCCCACACCTGCAAATATTGTGACATGAAGAGTAAAAAAATGTCTTTTAGTAACTCAAAGACTCATATTAACAAAATGCTTTATACTTCCATGTATGTATTTCCATGTTAAGAGCAAATATGAGATAACTTATATACATGAAGATTCCAACATTTCCCTCCTGTTTATCACATATTTGCTCAAATTCTCATTTCACTTAGGTCAGTCACTTCTTTTCAAGATTTTCTTTTTTTATGTAGCCACTGATGTGGCATCACAAACTTCAGGCCCATGATTAAACTTGCAACTGTCATGGGATGTACTGAGACTGGTAAGATCAGTGTCACTAGTGAGCCCTGTCACATTATATGGTGTTTGTGACCACAGCAGATCTTGTTAATATTTTTCCTTGCTCATTCGTTCTAGACAAACCATATACAAAAATAACTTCCCCTTCGCAGAGGGGTTGATCTTTGAGGTCAGATCTACTTTTAGCTGTCTCTTCAGCCAGCTTTTGACAATCATGCTTCTCTCCGTCATCTGCTGTCGGTAGAAGTGTTGCTGGGTTTAGCGTAGTACATCTTTCTATAGTCACATGCGGTTGTTTATTTATTTGTTTATTTATTTATTTGGATCCCCATTAGCACAGCAAAAGCTGGTGCTATTCTTCCTGGGGTCCAGAAAAAGATTTGCATAAATATCACAAGACATGTTTAAAACATTACAAAGTCTATACATAATTCAACCAAAAACAAAAACCCCCGGCAACAATTTTCAGTTTTTACATCATACAGAAATTTAAAATAGTTTTCACAAAGTTATAAAACATTTAATTTTGATTATAAAAGATTATTATTAAAACCACCGTCTCAAATCAATTTAATATACAGTAAATGTTTTTAAAAAGCACAAAAAGTTGCTGTTACAAAAATGATTTAATAGAATTTTGTAAAATAAACTTTTTTAATTGAATCTTAAATTTAGGAAGATTTTCTATTACTGTTATTTGTTTAGGGAGTAGGTTCCATTCCTGCATTGCTCTAAAACTGAATGTTCTCTTTCTGTAATTGGTGACTACTTTTGGTAAAGTAAATTTGTTTGCACAAGCATGTCTGGTAGCATACTTATGCATGTCAATACTAAACAAAAAATTTTGGTAGAGAGTCTGAGGAGTTTTGGTGACAGAAATGTTCCTGACAAACGTCAATAATGAATATGAAATTCTGTCATATACCAGCATCCAATTTAATTTTGCATGCATGAGTTTTGAACTTGTGTAATAGTCACAACGAAGTACCATCCTTGCTGCTCTATTCTGTATAATTTGTAATTTTCTTATCTTTTCAGCCGTGGCACTAGACCATACAGTTGGACAATAGTCAAGATTCGACAATATTAGTGCTTGTGCAAGTATTTTAGTAGTTTTCCATGTTAAGAACTTTGCATATCTTTTAATCACAGTGAGAGCCTTACCCATTTTGGCACACATGCAATCTATATGTTTTGACCATGATAGCTTGTCATCTATTATGATTCCTAAAAGCTTAGTTTCTTGGACTTGTTTAATATGGGTATCATGTATTTTAACACTTAATAATGGAATTTGATTTAAGGCATGATCAGAACAAAGTACAATACAGTGTGTTTTTGATAAATTTAAAATTAAATGGTTATCATTTATCCAATCCACCACAGCATTTAACTCTGCTTGTAGGAAATTATTAAGCTCTTGGACAGTAGATGCTGATCCATATATTGTTAAGTCATCAGCATACATTACTGTTTTTGCCTTAGTCAAAACCAGTGGTAAATCATTTGTGTAAATATTATAGAGTAAAGGACCAAGACTGCTTCCTTGGCTGACTCCGCATGTCACAGTATTGACGCTGGAATAACAACCATTAAAGAAAACGGTTTGTGTTCGACCAGTGAAGTAGCTATTAAACCACGTTATAACTGATTTATCAAATCCGTAGGCCACTAGTTTCTCAATTAATGATGTATGGTCGATTATGTCAAATGCGGCAGAGAAGTCTAGCATAACACTGCCCACTAGTTTCTTATCTTCAATATCTATTAGCCAGTCTTCAGTCATCATTGTCATAGCTGTAGCAGTAGAATGGCCCTTTCTGTATGCATGCTGATAAAGAGAAAATAATTCTTGATTGAGGAAATAGTTATTGACTTGTTTGTATACAATGTTCTCCATGATCTTGCCTATAGTTGTTAACAGGCTTATTGGTCGGCTATTTTTTCCAGAAAAAGACTGCTTTTTATCTTTCAATATTGGAATAATCTTGGCTTTTTTCCAGTCTTGTGGACATACACCTGTGGTAAGACTCAGATTTACTATGTGACAAATGGCTGGAGCTACTAAGTCTGCTGCCATCTTCAGAAGGTTTCCATCCATGTCATCAACACCTGGTGGTTTATTTTTAATATTACTTATCATTTTTGCAACCTCACATTCTGTTACTTTTTCAAATTTAAATACACAGGTTTTGTCTTTCATTATCTTATTTTTTATTTGTAAACAAGACGTGTTGATATTTCCTGTAATTTTCTTTTTTAATATGTCCACTTTATTTATAAAATAGTTATTGAAATAATTAGCTATATCTACAGGCTTTGTTAAAAAATTACCATCATTGTCTATAAAAGCAGGTGTAGATTTTCTGTTTCTACCAGTTAACTCATTAATGGTATTCCATAATTTCTTTTGATCATTTGTAGTATGTTTTAATTTGTTATCATAATATAATTTCTTTTTAGTCCTATTTAATTTCGTAGCCCAATTTCGTAATTTGCGATAAACTAGCCAATCTTCTTGATTCCCAGTCAAGATAGCTGTTTCTTTGGCTTGGTTCCTTTGTTTTATAGATTGCTTTAGTTCTCTATCTAACCATGGTGTTTTAGCGCTCTTGACTGTAAACCTTCTGAGTGGTGCATGTTTATCCACTAGAGGCATAAACTTTTTATTAAATTGATTAAGTGCATCGTTAGCATTTGTTTGAACAAATACATTGGACCAGCATATATTTCTGACATCTTCCAGGAAGGCATCTTGATTAAAAGTTTTGAAAGATCTTTTGCAAATAATTTTAGGCCCGTGCTTGTCCATTTTAGCTCTCCTTAGAGTAATAATTAAATTATGATCGCTACAGCTCATTGGAACAGAAAAAGTACCTGTGCATAACTCTGAAGCATTTGTAAAAATGTGATCTATACAAGTTGATGTAATTGTACCATCATTTCTACAACTAATTCTTGTTGGTTTGTTTATTAATTGTGTGAGTCCAGTTGCATTTGTAGCATCAGAAAGCTTTGCTCTTAAAGGACATATTTTTGATAGCCAATCAATGTTAAGATCTCCCATAAAGTACATCTCTAGACCTAAAGTGCTACCGTAGTCCAACATCTCAATCATAGTAGCCAAGTATTTACCGTCAGCATTTGGAGGTCGGTAACATCCTCCAACCAGAAGAGGTTTTAAATGATGTAGATGTATCTGTAGCCATATAACTTCAATGTTGTAATCCATCAAATCTTCCCTAATTTTCACTGGTACATGATCTTGCACATAGAAGGCCACACCGCCCTCATATCTATTTCTATCTCGCCTGAAAATATCAAATCCACCAATAGCCAGCTCGCTATCATCAAAGGTCTCATCTAAATGAGTCTCAGAGATAGCAAGTATATTCAAATTATTGCAACGTAAAATATCTTCAATTTCTGTTAGTTTATTTCGTACACTGTTTATATTTATATGAGCAATTTTCAGACCTTTTATTGATGTTTGTACATTTCCATTCATATAGCATTAGAAAAGATATATATTTTGTTGCAACAATTCGTGGCTAAGAATGATTACTACTTTTGGGGGTACTGCTACTGAGGATGTAACGATGAGCTTATCATACCGTATGAATGCAATGTTCCCATTTTGACGAGCTTCTTTCATTTTTGGGAGCAGTTCTTTTCTTTTCCTTTTTACTTCATCGGTATAATCTTCATTGATGTAGATGTTTGTTCCTTTAAGATTTTTTGCTCTCTGCAAAACTGCCAATCGGTCCTTAAGTTTTAGAAACTTTACCAACATAGATCTTGGTCTGTCACTGCTCTGTGGTATCTTCCCAATCCTATGTACCACTTCCAATTCTATGTCTCTTTGCAGCTGTAGTTTCTGTAGTCTCTCTGATGATGTTTTTTACTTTTTGTTCAGATTCAGGCCATGTTTCATTAGGAGACTCAGCTACTCCATCTATAACTAAATTGTTTTTCTTTGATTGGCTCTCTAAATATTCAAATTTATCTGATACAGCTAATACACTTTCACACAATTTTAATAAATCTGACTGTAGGGTTTCACCATTGTTAGCCTGTTTTGCCAGATTTAATTTAATGTGAAGCAAAGCTGAGCCCGCATGTGGAACCTTTAAGGTCAAGGGGTGAAAGAGTACTATTGCAGCGCTTACTTCTGCAGCCATTGAGGCAGCTATTACAGCACGCACACAATGTGGCAGAGCTCATGCCACACTGTCTAGTTTAGAGGAGAAGTATGCAATAGGTCTCATCTTATCTCCATATTGTTGAATTAAAACTGACGTAATAAAGTATCCCTTACAATCTACCATCTGGATAAAGAGTTTACTATAATCAGGTAGTGCAAGAGCTGCACTAGAGACCAAAACTTGTTTTATTTTTCAAAAGCTTCTTCGGTCCATTTTAATGGTGAATTAATTTTAAGGTCTTCTTCATACATTAGTTTATTCAAAGGTGAGGTTATTTCTGCATAATTTGGCACCCAAGTCCTGCAGTAATTAGTTAAGCCTAGAAAAGACATCATTTGTTTCTTTGTCTGTGGTTTGGGTGCTTGAAGGACAGCTACTTTCCTGTCTTCAAGGAGAGTTCTTCCTCCTGCACTTAAATTATGGCCTAAATATTTCACTTCCCTTTTACACAGCTGAAGTTTATTTTTGCTCACTTTGTGACCTTACTTTGCTAAATGCTGCAGCATCGCTATTGTATCTGTCTTACAAGTTTCTTCATCTGGAGATGCTAACAAAACATCATCTTCATAAAGTAAAATTTGACTATTACCAGGAGGTTAAAATTTAGCCATGCTAGCACTCATAACTTGGGAATAGATGGTTGGACTTTCGCAGAAGATGGGAGTATTACAAGGAAAGTCTTCAC
The DNA here is from genome assembly GCA_024633595.2 of Lepomis macrochirus. NCBI lineage: Eukaryota > Metazoa > Chordata > Actinopteri > Centrarchiformes > Centrarchidae > Lepomis > Lepomis macrochirus. The sequence goes on from JALXJV020000007.1 coordinate 1,552,236, forward strand.
ATCTTATTATTACTCCTGCTTTAAGTAAATCTTCTATTACTAGTTTTATTCCTTCTTGAGCATCCTGTTTTAATGGATATTGTCTTATGCGAGGCCTATAATCTGATTTTGGTCTTATTTTTACAGGTACTGCTCCTTTCACTAGGCCTACATCACCAGGTCCCTTAGACCACACTTCCTCTGGGATGTCTCGTAACAAATCATGTGCAAATCCTCATCTTCCTGTATTAACACCATTAATTCTCATGTGTTTGAACTGTGGAGGTGTATTCCCTCCTGTACTTGGGCTGACCAAAACAAAGCCTTTTTGCCAGTCCAGTACTAGCATTTGCCCAAGTGTTTACGGATGTCGCTACCCAATCGGTAGCATTCTCTCCCTGTTGCACCACTTTACCCAAATCTTTCCACTGCATGTTTTTCTTTTATACAGAGAAATATGTGGTGGAACTGTCATCCTGTATAATTGCATGATTCTATCATTATATATTTTATATATATAAAGTCACTCCCGCAACAGACGTGCTGTCTGCATCAGAATAAATATAATCGATGGTAATTTTAGTAGGGGTAACCTGTGTCAGGATTTTCTCATAGTCTCTATCTGGGCCTGCTGTGTTTTTGTACCACATTGTGATATGCAAATCATCTGCTGACATTTCACTTTGTATTTTAGATTATTACTATTTTAGATATTGCATTTCTTCCTTCATTTAACAAAGCTGTGGCAGGGTTTTTTTTTTGGTGACTTGTCTGGGATGTCAAAGGAATAGTAGTATGTTGGCTCTCCTATCCCTTGGAGGACACATATGTCCCCTTGCAGCAGTTCAGCTTTTCTTTTTACCACAATCTGTCCCTCAGCTGATGGTATTAGTGCTAATCCTAGCAACAAAAGACCATCTCTTCCTAGCAAGTTTACTGGGCATTGTGGAAACATTAAGATGGACATCTGGCATGACAGACCCTCAGGATCTCGTATCCACACGGGTTCAGATTCAGGTACCTCAGTCAGTTTTCCACTGGCTGAACGCACCACAATTTGCTGGCCACTATGTTTAAAATTCGGTATTGGTTCATTACAGGTGGTCCTGCATGCTCCAGAATCACACAAAAAGATAATGGGTTTTCCATTTACTAACAGTGTTACTTCAGGTTTGACACTGTCCATCGCTAATAGATCCTGGTAATTTATCATGACTTCCTCATTGTTTATTTCAATAGGTTCCGTTGACTCAGGAGTCATGTTTGATTTTTTTTATCACTTTTTCAGCATGGAGGGCATGACTTACATAGTCCTCCAACTTCCCCGTTGTCAGTCCTATGTAATGTCTGCTAACCCATTGCCTGATTGCATCTTTTGAGTTTGCATGTAAGGCGTTTTTTAGTTGTTGTCTAAACGCTCCATCCTCATTATTATCATCTTCCAGGCCACTATGTGTTTTGAACACAGTAGTCATTCTCACCTTATATTCCTCAAAGGGCTCATCATCTTTCTGTTTTGTTCTTCCTATCTCAGTATAATTTGCTCTTCGTTTGAATTTTTGGACAATACTGTCATGGACAGCCCTGACTCTAGTACTCAGATCTTGTGAGTTATGAGCTAAGACTCCATTGGCATCTACTGGACTCCAGCTTCCCCGAACCAGATGCCAGTCTGTCCCTAGAGCAGTCATCCACACTTGCTCATTTCATTCCCATCTAAGTGGTATGACTGTCTTAGATTCTGAACGTCCTGTATGAACTGATTTACATCAACTTTATGGGAGGTCACACCTTCTATGGCCTTTTTTACATCCTTTCTTGTCCATGTCCTACAGACTAGGATGGTGGGATCATTTACTCCTTCTCCCATGTTGGGATTTGCCACTTCTATCATTGGAAGTACATCGGCTTGGTCTGGACTCATTTTTAATATTGTTGGTGCAGATGGTATTGGAAACATGACTTTCCCTATTTGTTTTGACCAATCAAAATCAACTGGTCCAGCTGCTCTAGTATGTCTATGGGCAGGTTCATCATATTTAGGTGGCAGTTCTGTTTGTAGGTCTGTTCTGTTTTTGAGTTTGCATGTAAGGCGTTTTTTAGTTGTTGTCTAAACGCTCCATCCTCATCATTATCATCTTCCAGGCCACTATGTGTTTTGAACACAGTAGTCATTCTTACCCTATATTCCTCAAGGGGCTCATCATCTTTCTGTTCTGAACTGAACTTCCGGGTGAACGCTGGCGCTATTAGCTGCCGCTGCTCAGGGAGGGAATTTTAAAAACTTTTAGCAACCTACTTTTAAAGCTTCCTGCACCTATGAATGCATGGATGCATCTATGAACTATTTTAAACTATTTTAAGGAGACACTCTGACCTGTGTTTCCACGCTGATTCGGTGGGTTTATACGCTGGTTAATTGGTACGTGTTGATATTCTCTGTGGTTGTCACTGACTGTCCTTCGTGGTACCTCTGGCACTTGGATCAGCTATGAAGATCACTAAGCTACTGGTGCAGATAAACTACATCTGGATCGTCCTTTCTGCTATATATCATTCTGTGGCATGGTCGATGCTCCAGTATTCGGCGGCGGAACTTATCCAGCTCCGTTTGCGTTCTTTTAATCTTCCGTCAGCTCCACATCTTCCCTCGGATATTGTGTACATACCACGCCGGAAATATATACATCGCGGGTCCCGGCGGAGTTACAACCTTGACGGCTCATGTCAAATTCGGTCCTTTTGGTCATCTAAACCACGCTCGCCGAAGAGGCTCTCACGGGCTGTTGACCACAGTGTATTAACCAACCTGGCCATATCGGTTGGCAACGATTCTGGTAAAAACAATTTTTCCTTTGGATTATTTAATATACGATCTCTCTAATAAAGGACCTCTGGTGTACGATCTACTGTCTGACCGTAAGTTGGACTTTCTCTGTCTAACTGAGACATGGCAGAAACCAGACGACTTTTTTCATCTAAACCAGTCTTTTCCCCCAGGATATAGTTATGTTTGTAAATCCCGTGATATGGGACGGGAAGGGGGGGTAGCAATACTTTATAAAGAGAAATTGAAAGTATCTCAGTTAACTTTGTCTACATATTCTTCTTTTGAAACAACTGCTGTAAAAATCAATGGTGCAATTCCTACCATTCTCGCAACTATCTACCGTCCTCCCAAGAGCAATAATGCCTTCTTAACTGAACTATCTGAACTTTTGACTTATCTATCCTCCATGTCTCCAAATGTAATCATTCTGGGTGATTTCAACATTCATATAGACAATGTCAGTAATGCATTTACGTGTGATTTTTTATCATGTTTGGACTGCTTTGGTATGCAACAATATAACACACTGCCCACTCATACTAAGGGGCATATTCTTGATCTTGTCTGCTGTTCTGGTATAGCACCTTATAATTGTACTGTTTCTGATCTGTCCATATCGGATCACCTACTGGTGTCCTTTTGTGCCAAATTGGCAGTTTTTAAAGTAAACCCATGTCGTTTGATCACATTTCGGAATATTAAGAACATTGATGTGCCTACTCTTGCTGATGAACTTGCCATCTTTTCCAGCAAAATGGATTTATCTACTGTTGATGAACTAGTTACATACTATAATAATGGACTGAACGTGATTTTAGATGAATTCGCACCTGTGAAAACTCGAACTGTTTCATTTGTACACTCAGCTCCTTGGTTTACACCTGAACTACGTGAACTTAAAACTAAGGGCCGTAGGTTAGAGCGGCTGTATGTCAGGTCTGGCCTTACTGTTCATAAAGAAATGTATGCTGAACATATTCGAAATTATAAAAATGCACTCTCCCAAGGCTAAATCTGATTACTACTCCAACATAATTGGAGTTAGTAATGGGAACACCAGGTCCCTTTTCTTGATGGTAAACAATATTCTGCAACCACCTGATTCTCTGCCATCTGATATGTATTCCACTGACTTATGTGATCGTTTTTTGACTTTTTTTACATCTAAGGTTGAAAATGTACATCAGCAGTTGGCCCTACTTACTGGTACACAATGACTCCTGTCAATCTGTCACTTACACAACTCCGCACTCTGTTTTCTCTAACTTTACACTACCAACTACTTCAGAGATAGTGGGTCTGATAGGTAAATCTAAATCCTCGACTTGTCAGTTAGACCCTCTACCTACTCCTTTAGTGAAAGCTTGTTTACCAGCCCTGTCGTCATTGATTACTAAAATTGTTCACGCTTCACTTGTTTCTGGTTCTGTATCTTCATCTCTTAAATCTGCTATTATTACTCCCATTCTTAAGAAACCAGGGGGTGATCCACTTAATTTTGATAATTTTCGGTCCAATTTCAAATTTACCATTTATCTCTAAGGTAGTGGAAAAGTGTATTGCAGTTCAAATTCATGAACATCTTTCTAATAACAACTTGTATGAACAATTTCAATCTGGCTTTCGTCCCCACCATAGCACTGAGACTGCTCTTGTCAGAATAACCAACGATCTACTGCTGGCAGCTGACTCTGGGCTTTTATCCATACTTGTCCTTCTAGATTTGAGCGCTGCTTTTGATACTGTCTCACATAAAATACTTCTTGACAGATTAGCTTCTATTGGTATTGCTGGCACTGCTCTGTCTTGGTTTAGGTCATATCTATCTGGACGCAGTCAGCGTATTCAATTAAAAGGTTTTCAGTCAAGAACATCTATAGTCACTACTGGTGTTCCCCAGGGTTCTGTCTTAGGCCCACTTCTCTTCATTATTTACATGCTCCCTCTTGGTTATATTTTGAGGAAATATGGGATTCATTTCCACTGTTATGCGGACGACATCCAACTCTACTTGTCTGCCAAACCCACTGGTTCTTTTCCACCACCATCTTTGTCCAGCTGTTTCGCTGAAATTAAAGATTGGCTTTCCGCTAACTTCTTGAAGATAAATGGCAACAAAACTGAGGCTCTGCTTATTGGCACTCGATCTGTTTTGTCCAGATCTAATTGTCTTTCTTTGTATATTGACAATACTGTAATCTGTCCTTCTTCACAGGTTAAAAGTTTGGGTGTCATCATGGATAGCACACTATCCTTTGAAGCTCAAATTAATAATATCACACGGATCGCATATTTCCACTTGCGTAATATTAACCGTCTCCGCCCTTTCTTACAAATAATAATACTGCAATTCTTATTCACGCACTGGTCACTTCAATGTATTGACTATTGTAATGCTCTTTTCACAGGTGTTCCCTCCAAATTGCTACATAAGCTTCAGTTAGTTCAGAACTCTGCATGCTCGTGTTCTTTCTAGAACTCCTTATACTGAGCACATTTCTCCTGTTCTTCAGCAGTTGCACTGGCTTCCAGTAAAGTATAGAGTTGAATTTAAGATCCTGCTACTTGCTTATAAGGCACTTCATAATCTTGCACCCCAATACCTTACACAACTTCTCCATGTTTACATCCCTTCACATGCTCTCAGGTCCTCATCTTCAATTTCTCTTGTGGTACCTCGGATTCGGCTAAATACCATGGGTGCCAGATCTTTTAGTTATGCTGCCTCTAGCCTATGGAACTCTCTTCCCCTTGATGTTGCATAATAGCGACTGCTTGTTGACTTTTAAAACGAGTCTTAAGACACATCTTTTATACAAGCTTTTTTTATAAATGTTGTATTGAGCTTTTAATGAATTATATCTGTATGTGGCTTGTTTGTTGTTTTTATTGTTTTATGTAGTGATCTGTAAATTGTTTGTTAGGTGACCTTGGGTGTTATGAAAGGCGCCATTAAATAAAATGTATTATTATTATTATTATAATTATTATTATTAGGTCGGGGTATAATGTTGGAGCGGGTCCAGCCTGTGCTGCTGCTGCTCCTTCTATCTCATCCTCATCTCCTTCCTCCTCTCTCTGCGGTCTACGTCTGCGCACAGGGCCTGTTTCATCATCCTCTTGTCTGTGAAACAGCACTTGCTCGTTTCCTTTTTTATCATTATTTACTTTTTCTTTAGCTAGTCTACTTCCCTCTTCTCGTTTATTTGCTATTTGTTTCCAAAAATCAATACTATTCCAACCTGCTCAATAATAACATAGTATAATATTATATAACAATAATATAACAACAATAATAACCGGCTTTTATTATTCATATTCTTATTTTCAGAGTCATTCTGTTTATTCTTTATTGTTGCATCTTGTAATTCAACTAATTTTTGGGTGTTGAGGCGTCCCTCAAACCCATAGTCATTTATCCATTTGTCAAGATGCTCTACATGTTTTGGATCTACGTTTTCAACATACTTCCAGTCTTTGCACGTTAAATCTTCCTTAGTTAAAAGTTTACTTGTTCCTTTCCCCATTTTGCAAAATTTAGTCCAACGTTTCAACACCTAGGGTGTTCTACCGTTGGTGATTTACCCAGCAGGACAGTAATAAAATACCTGTCGTGGTAATTCTCACTTCTACTCTCACGAGTGGAGAATTCTTGCCTCTGCATCCACGTCAGTTTTACTGTTTACAACCCCACTGCTTTATATGGAAATAGGCTGCTAGTGGAACTTCTTTCCCACTCACTCACACATTCACTCTTTTTTACGGAATTTTACGGCCCTCTGTAGGACTCCGCCGTCCAGGTGTCTACACGGAATTTGTTGGGTACCTGTAGGACTCCGCCGTCCCTATATGCTACGGAATTTATCGGGATTTTGTTGGACTCCGCCGTCCACTTTTAGGCCTATTTTTATACACGGAATTTAACGGACTTCGCCGTGGACTCCGCCATCCAGTCCAAATGTCTATGGGGGAAAGGGGATAAGCAAATAAGCAGCAACATGAACTTGTGACGTAGTTAGATTAACATATGTTGCTATAGAGAAGTTTCCAGGAACTATTTATGTTCTCATAGCTGCATATCAAAGTAGCTGCTTCTTAGGTGTCTGCTCCATGACTCTTGTCTGACACCCATCCACTGCAGATTTCCTGTGTAACAAACTCAAAAGCTCACATTAGTTAATGCTTTATATTTCATAAATGTATTTCAATGTACTGAGTAAATATGAGATAACTTATATACATAAAGATTCGCCAGTCTGTCCTTTCCAATGCAGCCCATTGTCCCACTCTGAGTCTGGCTGCTGGACTCCTGAATCCGATGCGGCTCTGACGCTGTTGCTGTGTGTTTATTGCTGCTCTTACTAGCAGATGTTGTCGGCTGTAGATCTCGTTCTGTATTTGATGCTCTGCTTCTATAATGTTCCTCATGTAATGGTTACTGTGCTGATGACGTCCTGACAGTGTCTGTAGAGATGGAGGCCCCCTGTGCTGCCCACAAACGAGGTGCCGTGGGATCAAGTTCACCAACTGGACTGTCACTAAAAACTGGGGACAAAATGGCGGCAGGTTTCTGCTCTTTTGTAAAAAGATCATTGCTCTGCTGCCGTTTCAGAGTCAGAGTCAGAGTCAGATTTTATTTAAAGTGCAAAATCACCAAGAGACATGGTCCCAATACACTTTACAAAAGCACTGAGGTTAAGTCAAATTAACGCTAAAATATAGAATGCATGAAATAAAACATATAATAAAATACATAAAACACACCCCTGGACATAAAACACAATAATAAAATACATAAAACACATAATAAAATACAATAAAAAATTTTAATACTAAAATTTGCACAACACAGTCTTAACTAAAAGCTTTATTAAACAAAAGTCTTAAGTCTAGCCTTAAAAGTGGTGATGTTATCTGATTCCCGCACCGAAATTGGAACCTGGTTCCATAGAAGAGGTGCCTGATAACTAAATGCTCTTTGTCCCACTCTAACCTTATTTACATTTGGTACCACTAATAGCCCTGCATTTTGAGAGCGCAGTGCTCTATTAGGGCAGTATGGTATCAGGAGCTGCTTGAGGTACACTGGTGCCAGGCCATTTAAGGCTTTATAGGTAAGTAGTACAATTTTAAAATCTATTCTGTATTTCACAGGGTGAAGGGAGGCTAAAACTGGAGAAATATGCTCTCTAATCTTGACTCTAGACAGAACACGCGCTGCTGCATTTTGGATCAGCTGGAGAGGCTTTAAGGACTTAATTGTGCTGCCCGCCAGGAGAGAATTACAAAAATCAAGCCTGGAAGTAATAAAAGCGTGGACCAGTTTTTCTGCAGCGTTTCTGGACAGAATGTTCCTGATTTTAGCAATATTACGTAGATGAAAATATGCTGTTCTTGAGATTTGTGTAATATGCTGGTTGAAGGTCATTTCCTGATCAAAAATAACTCCCAGGTTCCTCACCGTCGTGCTGGGGGCTACGGTAATGCCATCCATAGTAGCAAAGTTGTTGGACAATGTATTTCGGAGGTGTTTGGGTCCAAGCAAAATAACTTCAGTTTTGTCTGAGTTCAGCATGAGGAAATTACAGGTCATCCAGGCTTTGATATCTTGTAAGCAACCTTGAAGTTTGGCTAACTGATGTGATTCATCTGGCCTGACTGTTAAATATAGCTGAGTGTCATCAGCATAACAGTGAAAGTTTATGTCATGATTTCTTATAATTCTACCGAGAGGAAGCAAATATATAGTAAAAAGGATTGGTCCGAGCACCGAACCTTGTGGTACTCCATGGTCAACGCTGGTATGCATGGAAGATTCATTATTCACATATACAAATTGGGACCGACTGCATAAATAGGACCTAAACCAATTGAGGGCAGATCCTCTGATGCCAATACAGTATTCCAGTCTCTGTAGTAATATATGATGGTCGATGGTATCAAAAGCAGAGATAAGCCCTCTGTCTGATGCAATCAATATATCATTGGTAACTTTCACCAGTGCCGTCTCAGTGCTATGATGTTTTCTGAACCCCGACTGAAAAGTCTCAAATAAGCAGTTTCTATGAAGATGGTCACAAAGTTGACTAGCAACTGCTTTCTCCAGGATTTTGGATTGGAAAGGAAGATTGGATATAGGTCTATAGTTATTTAGAACCTCTGGGTCCAGGGTGGGCTTTTTAAGGAGAGGTTTTATTACAGCTGTCCTGTAGGATTGTGGTACATGGCCTGTTTGTAAAGAAAAATTTATTACGTATAATAAGGTAGAGCTGACCGAGGGTAGAATCTCTTTAAGCAGCCTAGTGGGGATGGGGTCAAGGAGGCAGGTTGAGGCTTTCGAAGAGTAAACCATAGAAGTTAATTGATTAAGATCAATGGGAGCAAAACAGTCCAGGTACACATCAGGTTCCACAGATGTCTCCAAAGGTGGTAAATGAGAAGAGAGATCAATGTTGGTTAAGGGCAGGAGCAGATGAATTTTGTCTCTGAAGTTTTTTTCTCTAAAGAAGCTCATGAAGTCATTACTGCTTAAGCTAGCAGGAATGCAAGGCTCAATTGAGGTGTGACTCCCTGTCAGCCTGGCTACTGTGGTGAAAAGAAACCTAGGGTTATCCTTGTTCTCCTCAACTAATAATGAAAAGTAGGCAACTCTTGCTGCACGGAGGGCGTTTCTATAAGTTTTGAGACTTTCTTGCCATGTTAGGTGTAATTCTTCTAATCATTTCCTTGAATTTGGCCACAACATCCTCCGATAGGCATCTAGTATAAGAATATTTGACTAAAGGCATGTAGTCTAGTAGCAAAAACTCAAAGGTTATTAAAAAGTGGTCAGACAGAGCAAGGTTTTGTGGAAAAACTGTTAAATGTTCAACATCAATGCCATATGACAATATAAGATCAAGGGTGTGGTTAAAACAGTGAGTGGGTTTGTGTACAATCTGACTAAAACCAACTGAATCGAGTAATGATAAAAATGCAATGCTAAGACTGTCGTTATCCACGTCCATGTGAATATTAAAATCACCAACAATAATAACTTTATCTGATTTAAGAACTAGCCATGATAAAAACTCTGCGAATTCGAGAAGAAATTCAGAATATGGACCGGGTGCTCGATACACTATGACAAATAAAATTGGCTGCAGAGCTTTCCATGTAGGAAGTGAAAGAGTAAGAAGAAGACTTTCAAATGATTTAAAATTTTGTTTAGGTTTAGGATTGATCATCAGGCTTGTGTCAAAGATAGCTGCAACTCCACCACCTCGTCTTGTACCTCGAGGAATATGAGTATTGGTGTGACTAGGTGGAGTAGATTCATTAAGGCTAACATATTCACCTTGCTGTATCCAAGTTTCTGTAAGACAAAATAGATCTATACAATATTCCGATATTATTTCGTTTACCAGTACTGCTTTGGAAGCAAGGGATCTTATGTTCAGAAGTCCACACTTGACTCTCCTATGGCTTTGTACAGCTGCGGTGGTGGTGTTTATCCTAATCAAGTTCCCAAGCACAGCTCCTCCTCTATTCAGTTTGGTTTTATTCACCCCATATTGTCTGGGGACAGTCACCGTCACTATGGGCCTCTGGGTGGGATGAGTGTGACTGGTTTCAGAGACCTGGTATACGTTGATCTGAGGTTCTGTAACGGAAAGTGTTCAGATGCTGTGGCTCAGTGTCTCACTTCATGTTCTTCACAGAAGGATGCGAGGACAGAGGTTTTGCTAAACCAGCGAAGGGTCGCCATCACCTCATGTGTGTGTACAGAGTTTCCAGAGGAAGAGGAGGCCTCGCCACCAAACCTGAGGGCTGCAGCAGCTGGTTGGCTGAGGATTCCTCTGAGGATGCCCTGAAGTGCTGAGCACAGGTGCACAGCAGAACTTTAGCATCTCACAGTATGGGGGTCAGCTTCTCCAGACTTCTTTCTTCCCTGCAGCTCGGCTCATCTGACCCTGAGCGGGAGGCCGACAGCTTTCCACATTTCTCCTGGCTTGTGTAATATTTAGTCCTTTGTGTATATATTTTCTTTGTATAGTGGGTACAGACTGAATGTGTGGTCACATGTAGCTCCTGCTGGTCTAAAGGCGGCTTTACTAATAACCTGAAATAACATTAACGTCTTAGCTCCTGGGGTTTGTGAAAGGTTTAATGTTTCAAAGTACATGTTACACTTTCTATCCTGATTTTCAGCTGTCGACTTATTTCTGCCCAGAAAAAGCAGAATGAAGCGCCGCCCGTTGTGCAGAGTGCGCTGTGCCGATCAGAGCTCCTCAGGAGTGTGCACGGTGTCACAGATCTAAAGGACGCATACTCGTGCTGGGAATGGCTTCAGGAAGGTGAGTGAAAGGCTCTCACACACAAACACAGGCTGCTGATTCCTGTGCTTACAATGTCAGGCTGTTTAGATACGCAGGCCCACCAGGCTGCCCGGTGACAGAACGCCATGGAAGAAGGTCCATCCGCCTGGACCGCCATTTCCAGGCTGTGCACAGTATGGAGGTAGGCATTTGCACTTTTGAAAAAACAACTGCTGTTGCTTTGCTGCCGTTTCAGAGAGTGGGGGTGCAGACCGGGTATCAATGAACTGACTGTTGCCACAGATCTCCCCCAGTGTTCTGTGTCCACAGAAGGACAACAGGAAGTTGCTCCTGGAGGAGACCAGAAAGGAAGATTCCCAACTGTCTGCCATAAGGACAAACAAGACACCAGCAGGTTCAGCCCCCCCCCCCCAAGAAGCATAAACAGACTTTGGTTTGTAAAGTAATAATGTTCTTATTAATCACTCAGCCTGCATCGCCCTGACATTTCAGTAACACTCTGTTCTTTCTTCTTCTCTGGTTTAGCAAAGTTTCTCCAGAGGAACTTGAGGTCCAGGCCGAGCAGGAGGGAGAAACGCCAACTTAAGAAGGCCGTTTTGTACATCACATGTGGGGGATGAAAAGCCCTCCCCCGTCCCACCTCATGGTTTTAAAGAAGACGGGGAAGGTCTTCAGGTAAATTGTTATTTGGCTCTGATGGTTTGGTAACTGCTGACATCAGTGAGACTCTCATCCTGAGGCTTTTTCTCTTGGTTAGGTGGAAAGCTAAAGGAGAGGCAGAGCCCGGCAGAAACCAGAAGGGGCCACCTGGTAGACATCAGGAGGTTCTTGGTGTTCCTGAGGAGGGAGGACGTCTCCCAGGAAACGGTCCACTGTCTGCAGCACAGGCGATGTCCCTGGACAGGGTGCTGAAAAGGGAGCTCTGCACCCTCCCAAAGCAGACCGGGACCCGCCCCAAGGGGGGGAGGGGGGGGGGGGGCGATGTTTACTGCAGACTGTGTGGCAGCTCACAGCTGTTATGGAATGAGAGAGAAGCTTCTCTCAGCAGAGCAGATCTGCTCCTCATTCCAGCAGTGGCACTAACATGCTGATTCCATTTTTCCTCTAATACGTCTTTCAGAAGACGGCAAGAGAAAAGGGCAAAAAACAAGAACCTGGAGGATGAAGAGAAGGCAGGAACTCATCCTGATGAAGCTTCCAGGCAGGTCGCTGAAGCCGGTGGACCCCCACCCCACTCGCCACCACCAGGCAGGTGGACCCAGCAGAGCGTGGGTCACCTCCACCGCCTCCACCACTGCAGCCACAGATGCTAATCCATGGAGAGGACTCCAACAAAATCCAAGTCACACCAGAGGCGTGCGGGACCTCAGAGGAGACGGACGACAGCAGTTGGTCAGATGAAGATGCCTAAAAAGTTGTAAGCAGCAATGTACAGCATGACTTAGCATCTCACTGTGTGACCAACAACACTTTGGTCTGCGTTGTTACATGGATTTCTACACCCACTAACAGACCCTAACCCTGTCAGACTTTGTGTAACTTGTCAAACGTCGCTTTAGCTTCCTCCAAACTGAGGGTTTTAAGGTACCCTGATGACCTCGAGGCAGATATCCGGAGAGTCTTCTGTGATGTGTGCAGTGAAACCATCACCGTTGGAAAGGTAAATATCAGTGTTTCTTGTGACGGACATGATGTCCAGATTATTTGTGTAATAAGGATCCTCCCTTTCAGAGGGATTACACCTGATTGGATGCAAACATGTTCACAAAAACCTTCAGACTGGATTAAACTGAACCTTTTCCAGACTGATACCTTTCCACTAAACATTCCTGATAGATTTTTAGATGAATGCTGTTCTCAACAGCCAGAACTTTTACAGAAACGCCAAAAACTCAAGTTAACCACACACACCTTCCTGGCTCTGGTCCACAAATTGCAGGCAGTGATTTTTGTAAAGCTGTTTTATTTATTGTTTTTTTGTGTCTGGTTCCTGTCAGTGAATCACAGACTTCCTGACTGACAGGAGTCAGCAGGTGAGGCTGGGGAACATCACATCCAGCACCCGGACCATCAGCACCGGTGCCCCCCAGGGATCAGTGCTCTCCCCACTGCTCTTCTCCCTCTACACCAACGACTGCACCTCAGGAGACCCATCAGTCAAACTCCTGAAGTTCATCAGCCTCATCCAGGACGGTGACGAGTCGGCCTACAGACGGGAGGTGGATCAGCTGGCTCTCTGGGGGGTCAGAACAACCTGGAGCTGAACACGCTCAAAACTGTGGAGACGATCGTGGACTTCAGGAGGAGCCCCCCCACTCTGCACCCCATCCCCATACTCAACAGCCCTGTGCCTGCTGTGTCTGGAATCCTTCAGGTTTCTGGGATCCACTATATCCCAGGACCTGAAGTTGGAGCCCAACACTGACACCATCATCAACTTCCTGCTCCAGCTCAGGAAGCTCAACCTGCCTAAGGAGCTGCTGATCCACTTCTACACAGCCATCATCCAGTCTGTCCTCTGCACCTCCATCACTGTCTGGTTTGGATCAGGAACTGACTACAGCTGACAGTCAGGACTGCAGAAAGGTCATCGGAGCCAACCTGCCCTCCATTCAGGACTGAGACATTTCCAGAGTCAGGAAATATCACTGCAGATCCATCTCACCCCGAACACAACCTGTTCCAGCTCCTCCCCTCTGGTAGGCGCTACAGAGCTCTGGAACAGTTTCTTCCCAGAAGTAGTTTCTCAAAATGCCAAAAATCCACGTGTTCTTTCTAAAACCATTGGGTCTGTGTTGAACCCTCCACCATCCACCTCTATTGAATTTTCACCTGATACTTGTGAGAAATTTTTGAACTTTAACAGTAAAGTTTCAAATATCAGAGCCAATATATTGCCCCCCTTTTTAAACGTCTCCTTAAACATGCACTGCTCAGCTATTTTGTCAGTTTGAGCCAGTTTCACTGCCATCTCTTACAAAGATCATCAATCAAATTAATCCCTCCACATCCCCCACAGACCCTGTCCCTCCACACCTTTTTAAGGATGTATGGGAAACGATTGGCTCACATGTTGAGGAAATTATAAATAGTAGCCTGTCTTCTGGAGTTGTGCCTACATTTTGTAAAAAAGCAGTGATTGAGCCATTGATTAAGAAAGCTGGATTTGACTCGACAAATGTTTCAAATTATCGCCCTATTTCAAAGCTTCCTTTATCGAAAATTTTGGAAAAATGTGTATTTATGCAGCTACAGTCTTTTCTGGAGGCACATGGCACTTTATTCAGTCAAGTTTTAAAGCATTTCATAGCACTGAGTCTGCACTTTTAAAGGTTTTTAATGACCTGTTTTTAATGACAGATTCTGGTGATTCAGCCATTTTAGTGCTTTTAGATCTCACTGCTGCTTTCAACACAGTTGACCACAATTCTTTTATCTCGCTTGGAAAACTGTGTGGGAGTCAGGGGGACTGCCTTAAAATGGTTCCAGTCATATCTTTCAGGGAGATGCTTCTTTGTTAAAATGGGGGACTCTACCTCATCAACTGCGCCTCTTAACTGTGGAGTCCCCCAGGGATCAATTCTTGGTCCTATTCTTTTTGCATTGTACCTCTTTCCACTTGGAATAGTTTTTAAAAAGCATGGCATCTCCTATCATCTTTATGCTGATGATTGTCAAATTTATATGCCAATCAGAAAGCAGGAAGGCAGCCCCCTGACACCCTTACTTGACTGTTTAAATGACGTCAAAGCGTGGTTAGCCCAAAATTTTTTAAAACTAAATGAGAGTAAAACAGATCATGCAGTTTGGCCCCACTAACTCTGATAGACTTGGGCCCCCTCAATGATTTTGTGCATCCTGTTGTAACTAACCTTGGGGTCAAAATAGACAGTGATTTTAAACTTGACAAACAAATAAATGCAGTTGTGAAATCTAGTGATCATCTTCGCCTTTTAGCCAAAGTTAAACAGTTTGTCTTTTAACAGTTTTGAACAAGCTACACATGCTTTTATTTCTTCTCGTTTAGACTACTGTAATGCACTTTATATCGGTATAAATCACAAAACACTTTCACGCTTACAGTTAGTCCAACATTCTGCAGCACGTCTTTTAACTGGAACCAAAAGGCGGCGCGCTCATATAACGCCAATTCTTGCCTCATTGCACTGGCTTCCTGTACGTTTTAGGATTGATTTTAAGATTTTATTGTTTGTTTTTTAAAGCTGTGAATGGACTGGCCCCAACATATATCTCAGACCTCATCCAAATGTGTACGCCAGCGTGGTCACTGAGGTCAGAGGGCCAGCTCCAGCTTGTGGTCCCCAAGACAAGACTTAAAACTCGGGGGGACAGGGCCTTTTCTGTGGTTGGACCTAAACTCTGGAACACTCTGCCCCTCCATGTCCGAGCAGCCCCTACAGTTGAGTGTTTTAAGTCTCGTCTAAAGACACATTTTTATTCTTTGGCTTTTAACTCTGCGTGAGTTGTGTGGTCCTCTGATGTCTTTTATTGTTTTACTGTATTTTAGTATTTTTTCATTTTATCTATTTTTTTTATTTTTATTTTAACCTGATGCTCTTATTTTGTTTTTACAAATTTTTTTATAATAATTGTTTTGTATGTTTGAGTCTTCTGTGCAGCACTTTGGTAACTTTGTTTGTAAAATGTGCTATAGAAATAAAGTGGATTGGATTCCCACAAGCCATCACTCTGATGAACAGCAGACTCTGACTCACAGTGTCAGAAACAATAACCCAGTAACTCTGCCTCTAATCAGCCTCCTGTTTACTGGTTACCACTTTTTATTCACCATCCTCTATTTCAGAGCTGACTGATGAAAACTTCAAACATAACTCTGGACCCAGTATTTAGCTGAACTCCATTAGCTGTTCGCTGTACACACACCGCTGCACACTGGCTGTTGTTTCCCTGCAACACATTTAATGCAGACGATTTATTGGTTTGGAAACAACAGTGGAAAAGAGAGGAGCAGTTGTAGAAAAGCCAATAGCTTCTACTCGCCCATTCAGAAATTCACTGCAAGGACCACTACTTTTGGAAAGTACCACCCCCGCCCCAAGCATTTGACAAGCTCCCCTCAGGAAGGAGTTACCCAGGGCAACAAAAGACTTTTAAAGTGATTTTATCCCCCGTGCAGTTGCTTTGATAAACTTGTACCTGATGAATTATATATTTGTATTTAGACAGCTGGTCTACTTGAAGCTCTTATTGGGTTGTGCTCAGATGAGTCGGTCGTTTGTGTCCTGTGTTGTGAATTTGAGATGTTTTTAATGAACCTGCTGAAGCCAAACACAAGTTTCCAGAAGTTTTATCTCATCTTATCTAATAAATGTGTTTTATATTGGAAGCTTTGAACACGCCTGATGCAGCTTATCACATTAATATCTAGCAGGTGTAGTAATCTGTAATTTCCAGGAGCTGTGCTGAAGTCTGTCAGTAAAACATCCAGGGCCGTAAGCAGGGTTTAGAAATGAGGGAGGTCCAGATTGTTTCATTAGTTTTTAAAGAGTTTATTAAAGTAATTTATACCAAAATGACACTTAAACCCTAAACACAACCAAAGTTCTACAAACTGCTCTATAAGGAAATCCAAAGAGACCTGCTGGCTAAAAATACTTGTATTAAAGCTAAAGTTTGATGTCTTCTTCTTCTGTGACTCAACACTGTTGCATAAAATAAGAGATGCAGACACACGAGCTCTGATCCAGCAGAGCAAACAGGGAGATCTGGCTACACTAATCTTGACATGCATTAGGCTAAAGTTATGTCAAATGTGGCCTCCAGCTGACGATACTGTTGGAATTACACGTGCAGACACACAGTGGGCTCTGCTGTTAGGCTGCAGCTCAGTGATGTTGATATTACAGCCTGATAATGTGACGTCAGCAGGTGTTCGCACTGTTTCATCACCACTACAAGGTTTTATTTAAGGTTCAGTTTGGATTACAGCCAGGAGAAGTTTTACTTTAAATTTTATTCAGTTAGCTGACGCTTTTATCTAAAGCAATCTACAATTGCTATACATGTCAGGTCGCACACCTCTGGAGCAGCACTGTGGTGAATGGGTCACAGTGGGGGATTGAACCCTGCTCTCACACCAAAGGCATAGTCCTAACCATTGCGCATTGCCATCTCCACCTCAGTAACTTCATTCGATACCTCGCACGTGATGTTTCTGTTTAATAGAAAGTGAGCCGTGCCAGCAGATAAGAGAACGTGAGAAGTGATTCTATAAAACAGGAAGAAAACATTTTCATAAAAAGTGTCGACATTAAAACTGCAAAGGTTAAGAAGAAAGTCCACAAGCTGATGTGCTTTTTTTACACAGCATCAACCTGGGACTCGTAGCACAGTCTGTCCATCACAGTCCCAAGATATTTGTACTGCTGCACTAGTTCAGCTGACTGTCCGTCACAACAGGGGAAATGACCGAGGGATTTCTTCTGAAGGCGACGCTCATCTTTTGTTTTTGCCACATTAATGTTTAAAGAGGAGGATTTACACCAATCAATAAAATCATTCACTACAGGACCGTGTCCGGGGTCATCACTGCTGAGGACACAATGACAGAATCATCTGTACATTTAATAATGTGGCGCCGCTCATGGTGGCTTTGGCAGTCATTTGTGTATAAAACCAACAAGAGGGGAGAGGACGCAGGCCTGGGGGGACCCAGTAGACCTGTCACAACCTGGCTCAAGGGTCATGACAAAAGAGGGAACTAAACAAAACTATTTACATGTGCAAGGTGTTTCTGTGTAACATAAATAACTCAAAGAAAGATGTGGCAGTTGGGCGGTCAGGCCCGGAAAAAGAGAGCAATTTGACCAAGTGGAGCTTTATCTCCGCTGGCTCACAGGTCCCAGGTGCACCCGATCAGCAATCACCTCAGCAGAACAAAGATTGTTGACAATAGTGAGGTATCACTCCCACAGAGGGCCGTCACAAAAAGGGCATCTGATAAAACAGCGTTCACTCTCAGCCTTTGTGAGCTCACTGTTAAAAATCCATCAGCCAGCAGATCAGTCCAGTATCAATGTAACGAATGTTCTTCAACCTGTCTGCTGAAACACGGGGCTGAATGCAGTGAACAGCAGAGAAGTCAAATAGCAGACGGACCGGGGACTTGGCCCCCTCAAGATGTTTAAAACCATGTTTAAAAGCGTCCTTGTTGCGTCGTCCACCCTCTGCCCGACCTGTAGGCGAACTGGAGAGGGTCTAACTGATCCTGTCCAGGGTCCAAAGTGCATCCTTCACTAGCCTTTCAAAAGCTTTCGTGACAAGAGATGTGAGTGCCGCTGGTCTGAAGTCATCGAGGGTCTGAAGACTTTGAATCTTGGGGACAGGAACACATTACTGAGTCCTTCCAAAGACAAGGGACCTTCTGCAGCTGTAAGGACAACTGGAAGAGCTGCAAGCAGCGTTAGGCGGGCCCTCGCACGTGTAACGCGTCGGGCCGCGGTGCACATTCTGGAGCTCTGCCGGTGCGGCTGTAAATTTGCTGCGCGCCTCGGACGCTGCATGAATGTGTTATACGTCACTTCCTGTCCCCTTTGTGGTGCTACATAGCACTTGGCGCTATGAATATAAATTAATATTGCCGTGTAGACGCGTTGGGGGTTGGACAGTTATCAAGCACATAAAATTTCGAGCAGATGTGAGCATGTGACTCAAGTTACAAGAACTTCCTGTTTTAAGGCGAATCATCGATTTCGGATGCCACGCCACAGGAACACCGTACCACGAAAACTCACCGTTCGCACAACTTTTCGTCAACAATGCCCTTCAAGGCACAGCAGAAATTTGAAGTCGATCCGACCAAATCCCTAGAGTTCATTAAAGTACGGAACATTCAGTTCATTAGAAAAGTCCGTTTTACCATTGTGAGAAATAAAACACTTTTTGGACTGCAACCCCATCGTGGTTTTCACGCCCTCCCATGCAGAATTGTCAGTGCGCAGCAAGTTTTCCACTTTGTCCTTACATGCGCACTTGGCAAGCTTGAGTTCCTTCTTCGCCTGTTTAGTTAGTGGCCTGTGCTGCACCATGTCTCCTGATTAAAGCTAATGTTTCTATGATTAATCAGACTTTAGACTGATTTGGAGTCCCAGGGTTTATTATTTGGATAAATGGAGATGATTATTTCCTCACCAAAAGATGTACAGGCAGACACAGGTTCTATCAGTTCATCAAAATCCGGACAGACATTTTTAAACACGTCCCAATCAGTGACAGTAAAACAGTCCTGGAGACACTGAACAGAGTTTTCCGTCCAAAAACGGAACAAATCTAAACTAAACTAAATAAACAACATTATGGTCAGGTGTTCCAAGAGGGGCTCTAAGAGATTTGTAAGCCCCCTTAACCGTCCCAAATCAAAAAGGTCCAGACACTTTGAGTGACGAGTCGGACAAGTGACATACTGGTAAAAATTACAGACACTTCCCGGTTTACAGAGATTAAAAATCACCCATTATTAGGATCGGAGCGTCCGGACCGATCCCCTGTAGCCGCTGCACAGATCTGGAGGAACACTGAGGTTCCACACTTGATGTACTGTGATTTTTAATTCAGCTGTAAAGGGAACCTGGACAGTTTAGCGTGCCAGGTGGAAGTGCACTTCTTTATTCTGTTTATGATCTGATGAGCTTTTTATCAGCAGGGCAGGCCGCCAAAATAAAGATAACTGTTTTCAACATTTGACAAATAACGGTCTCAACGTTAGTCTGAGTAAATTCCCACGGTGATGAGGATCGTGCTCGTTTTGTACCACTTCAGTCCGTACTTGGATTATTTGGGTCTGCCTGCTCTGAGTTTAGCACCCTGTTCCCTGGTTTGATCCCTGTCTTGATCTGGTCTGAGAGATTTATTCTAGAGTCTGATCTGGTTTCTGGTGTTTGACTCATAGTTGGTTTCTGTCTGCCCCTCCCCCGTTGGCTTAATTCCTTCGCGTGCCTCTCTCTCCTCGCTCGGTCCTGTGTTCAGGTCCGTCTGTGTCGGCACATTTTAGCGTGTTGTTGCTCCGTCAACCAGAGGCCTGTACGTCAAAGCCAGGTACCGGTCTTATCCAGGTAACTTCCTGATTATCCCGTACTACGAATGGTGAACAGGTGTTACCAGGGTCTGTTGCCATGGCAATTTACGCTGCATCTCTAAACTGCTCCGAGCAGGTTTTGTTCGTGGTTAACTTGAGGTGACCCTGCACGTGAAGTACAGACCATCTGTACTCAGTGTTACTGAAGACAAGTATTAATACACACCTTGAAAAAAATACACTATTTTTCAGAGAGTTTCTCTCTAAAGTTTGAATACAAAGTCAGAATATATTCAAGTTTTTACCTTGTAGATTTGTGATTATTAGTTTCTCTCAATCCACCACATTAATCCTGGAAATTCTTTCTCCCTCTGCCCTGGCTCCATTTTTTTATTACAATGGAGCTTATGTGCAGCTGTACCTTTAAGTCTTAATGACATTACACATAAAAGACTAGTTCATAAAATACATTATAGAGAATTAGCCTACAATAGGAACACTAAAGATAATTTCAAGTTTACTCCATATGATCCCAACAAGCCTCCCTGGCTCTGTCGGCCGCCACAATATTACATTTAGCCGTTAACGTGTCTTTAAACAGCTGATATCCGACACTGTCAACGTGCTTTCTTCTGGGGGAAAATATGGAGCATGTGCCGTTGCTACAAAACTGCACCTGCACAGCCAAACACGGCCCTTTTATGTGAACGCGCACCAACTCCAGTTAAGTTAACACCGACTCAGCAAACCACCGTCGTAGTTTAACTCCAGTGTCGCAGTCAGAGTTCGTCGACCTGAGTAGGTTGAACTCCCTTCGTACGGTCGAGTGTGTTCCTGCCTGGATATTTGTTGCCTTTATATTTTGGTTTCTTTATGGTTCTCTTCTCTCTCACCATTTGGATTATCTGGAGTTCACCTCAGCTTTTGGATTTGAGTGGACTCAGACACTCTCAGTACGTGTGCTTGCTTTCTATTCAGTACATTTCGAAAACTGAACACGCCTGTTCTTGTATCTGATCCTGACATGTTTTGTCAACACGACATCCAAAGTGAAGCTTGACAGCCAAGAACGCAGTGATTTGAGCAGAGGAAGCTGAGAAATAATCCTCACAGTAAAAAACAGACTTTGTTTCTACAGGAAATGAAGAGCGGATATGGCCGCTCTCAAAGAAGCTCAACAGGAAGCATCTGCACACTAATGCAGGCAGAGGCAATGTCAAAGAAGCTCTTGACATATTAGCCTTATAGTGACACAGAGGGAGAGTTTTATTTTTTATTTAAAGATGTTTCCTTCAGATTATTTTCCTCCTTTTACCTTAAAACAAGACATGTAGAGAAACAAATGCCCTTCAACAAATGAGTTATCAAATAATTATTAATTACTTTATTCAATCATAAGTTCATAGCTTCTTCTTTCAGTGTTGATCATTTGTGTCACTGTTGCGTTTAGCTGGGAGGCTACAGGGAAGATCAGGGGTTTAGGGCCCAAATGCAGAACCTGGAGTGGATCTGGTGAGGATAAGGTGATTTATTAGCTAACAAGGAAACCAGGTTTGATTTCTCTCAGTTTGGTAGGGATACTGAAATAGTACATCTGAACATGAACGCAGCCTGTTTCTTTAGGTTAGTGGAGCTTCCTCAGGCCGCCTGCAGAGCCTGGAGTCTGACGGGGAGTTTTCAGCAGCCTGAATGTTCAGGTTCAGTCTGTCAGACACTGTTTGAGCTCATTTTATGGCATGAAGGCAGTTTTCGTTTCACTGCTTTGTGAAGTTAATTTAGAACAATGTTTGGACACTTTGAGTGAGTTAAATAAATTAATGTTAAAGTTTTTTAAAGTGAGGGAGAACGGCCGAGTCTTTTAATGTGGAAACGCCGACACACAGCGAGCTGACAGAATAAGGCTGATATTTTCATCCAGCTCATAAGAAACTTTAAATCAGCGCATCATTAGACATCCACACTGTCGGTGATCTTCTGTCTCCCTGCACGTGTTCCTGTGAACGCGCTCCCGGCTGGATCGGGAAACCCCGGGCTGACTTACCGAGCAAATAACCAGCTTCGCGGTTCCGCTTATCCCGACCGGGATTGTTGGATTAGTGAAGCCAGATAACGAAAACATATCCTGGGTTTGTTGAACTCGCTTCGTGGCGCGTGGTTCCCAAAGCTGCCAGTAGCCCCGCCCACTGGGCTGAACAATTATTAATAGAAGCATTAAACACATTTTAGGAAGCAAAGAAAAGGATTCAGATCTTTGACACTTGGACGTATTTTCAGCAATAATTATCTGCCTCTGCACAAACATTTTCTCCCCCTGAAACACTTATTTGCATCATAAATTATTATCCAACCAGAAACCATGACTGTGCTGTTCACGTGATCAGGAAAGCGCGAGAACATCCTATTTAAAAGACGGAAATGTTTGGCTCCTGTTTTGCTGCGGTGCACCAGGACTCACGAGGTCTGTTTAAATGTGTTTAAAGGAGAGCAGAGCTCCAACGTGTGCACCTTGATCAGGCTACTGAAACAGCAGAGGAAAAATGTTGAAGAGTGAAGTTTATGAAGGGCTGAATTCAGGCTGTAGGGGGGCGACAGAGAGATGATGAGTGTTTTTAGAAGCTCAGTCATCAAGTCAGTCAGTTTCCACTAATGATGAAGAACAAGATTAGAGAGATAAGGACACGTTACGTCTTCATCAGATCATCAGACCGGTCGAGGCAGATGCCCCCCCCACCCTGAGCCATGGTTCTGCTCGAGGTTTCTGCCTCTTAAAGGAAGTTTTTCCTTGCCTGTGTCGCCTAGTGCTGCTCTTGGTGGGAATTGTTGGGCTTCTGTAAATAACTTAAGAGTTCGGTCTAGACCTGCTCTTTATGAAAAGCGCTGTGAGATAACTGTTGTTGTGATTTGGCGCTATATAAATAAAATTGAATTGAATCAGATAGCTCATTGTTAGTTTGTTGTTAGTTTGTTGATACTTTATATCCCTCATCCTGTCCTTTACCAACGTGGACCACACAGAGTAGTGAGTCCTTCTGTTTGTACTCAGAGGCCTTAAGCCCTAAGCCTGGTACCACAGCAGAGACACTAGATGGCGCCAGAGCCCCCTCCCAGACCTGTTTCATCTCCTCCCACCTGTTTTTGACCTTGTGAAATGGAACCAGCTCTCTGGTTCTGTTTAACCCTGCTGCATGTGAGGTTAAAGCAATGCAGGAATAAATCAGCACATCCCAGTAGGTTGATGGGGCGAAGGTCCCCTCACAAACACTCTGGCAGACTAAGTCTTTCCCTTCTGCTCACTCGCAGATGTTGTAAAATGTGTAAAAGCTGATGAAGCTGATTATCTGCCACAGCTGCTGATATTCAGAGGACCCTCACCTTCCCAGCCCCCTTTGATGGTATCAGGTGATGTAACCTCAGACGTCCCTGTCATGTTTTACAGAGCCATCGCAGGACCTACCTGGGACACAGGTGAAACCCTAATGAAGCCAGGTACCAGCTTCAGCAGTCTCACAGTAAGACTGTTGGAGCCATAACAAGTTGATTCTGATTAAGTCACTAATTTAAAGTAAAATTTCGTTTCTTTCTGTTGAAATGTTGAGATGGAGAAATTTAGATTTAGGAAACTTTGGAAATAAGTGCTGACTAACGTTGGTAAAAATACCTTGACTCCTCCTCAGCAGGTCATTTCTCAGGTATAATGAGGGGCTGGCTGACAGCTCGGGAAGTTCCTTTGTTTCACTGAGGGAGGAGGACTGAAACGATTAAATGAAAAGTTTATTAAAGAAAACATGTTGATGTGTCGGGTTACTGGGGAACAGCTGGGGCTCAGCTTTATTTCCTGGTGGTGAACTCTGCAACAAGAAATAAATCTGGTTGGTTCATTCTGTCTACCTGAGGTGAGGTGATGGAGCCTAGAGCCTGGATACTTCAGCTGAAGGACCCCCTTCCAGCTTTGTTAATGTCATGTTGTGTGAATGCCAGCTTCACACAACATGGTGGGAACTCAGGGAAACTCCCACTGCAACGTTACAGTAATAGTTTTATCAGCTGCAGGTTGAACTAATCCAGGCTCGTCACATGATCACGGTACATTTACTGCATTTAGCCGATGTGCTACATCGTTAGCTCGCCTGCTGCTTTCAGTAACTATCTTTACTATCTGAATCTGTCAGCGGAGGCTCAGCAGTGTCAGCACAGCTACATGTACTGGATGATAATGAAACACAGAGTGAGTCCTTCTGTTTGTACTCAGAGGCCCTAAGCCTGGTACCACAGCAGAGACACTAGATGGCGCCAGAGCCCCTCCCAGACTTGTTTCATCTCCTCCCACCTGTTTTTGACCTTGTGAAACTGGAGACAGAGGACAGGACAGAAGGACTGCTTTAAGGCCCGGCTTTATTTCATCTTTAGTCAGACACATGTTTTCAAGGTCAGAAAGAAGCTGCATGATGAGATGCTGACAGAGCTGCTGGAGAAACACATCATTTCTGAAGAACTAAACATGGTCACCCTAGGAAGAACCTGGAGACACCTGGATGTCAATGACAGATGTGCTACTGTCTGTCATGGTGGCTTTGATGGTAGCATATTTGCCGCAGTAATTCAGACTCTCTTTAGCTTTATGTCTGACAAACCATGTCTGTACCCCATCATGCATCTCTCTATAAAGGCTTTCATCACACGCTCTATTCACATCACAGACTCCAGCTGCGTACAGGATAAGCTTCACGTCAAAAGGGACACAGAACATGACGGCCATTTTTCCAACATATTGCCCTGTGCTGTCATCCTGCAGATCGTAAGTGAAGACGCCACGAACTCCAGCTTTGTCAGGAGTGTTGATGAACAGACCGCTGCCAGATCCAGGGTGAACAATACAGGATGGCAAAACCGTCTTACAGGATCCACTGACCTGTTGAACCCTGAGGAGACAGACAGAGAGGAGACATCATGACTGACACTGTGGAAAAACCCCAGAGTCACATGTTTCAGACTGAGATTAGCTTCATTTCACAGTGTGCAGTCCAGGATGTGTTTAGCCTAGCTTAGCACAAACACTGGAAACAGGTGGAAACTGTTAGCTTAGCTCTATGAAAAGAGGAGCGTGCAGCTGTTAGCAGCTGATTTCAGTCCTCTCATAGAAACATTTAACAGTTAAAAGCAGACTTACTTCAGGTCTTGCAGGGTGTATCCAGTGTCATTCTTAATCTTAACATCACACTGATGGGTTGCCATGATGTGTTGAACCTGCAGAGGGGCTGAACTGATGCCCCACATCAGGGGTAAGGCGGGGTGCACCCTGGACAGGCCGCTGGTCCATCACAGGGCCACACAGAGACAACCAACCACTCCCACCTAAGGACAATTTAGAGACACCAGTAAACCTTCATGTCTTTGGATGGTGGGAGGAAGCTGGAGAGAACCCACACAGACACGGCGAGGACATGCAAACTCCACACAGAAAGGCCTGGGTTCAAACCCACGGCCTTCTTGCTGTGAGGTGACAGTGCTAACCACTGCACCACCGTGCCGCCCCTGAATGTAAAAGATTATGATCTTTAACTGTCATTTTCCAGCTCTCTGCCACAGCTGCTGATGTATATTCAGAGGACCCTCACCTTACCCAGCACTGACTGGACAAGCACCGCTGGGCACGAAGCAGCTGACTGTGGGGTCATGATCTCATGTTAACAACGATCCCAACAATAAAGCTTCAATAGAAAACATGTTTATTCATTTAGCTGACGCTTTTATCCAAAGAGACTCACAGCTGCTGTACAGGTCAGAGGTCGCACACCTCTGGGGCAACGAGGGGTTAAGTGTGTTGCTCAGGGACACAATGGTGGATGGGGCACAGTGGGGGATTGAACCCGGGTCTCTCACACCAAAGGCCTGTGTCTTATCCTCTGCTCCATCACCACCCACATCAGTGTACCAAAGCTAAAGTCCTGTTCTGAGCCAAGTTAACGTTACCTGATCAGCTTTGTGACGCAGCTCGTTTCCCTTCCATAAAGGGCGAATCACCTCGTGCTGCGTTTTTTAATCACTGAGGTGTCTGAGGTCGCAGGTTGTTGACCAATCGAAGCTGCAGCTGGGTCTCTAGGCTGAGTTCTGGGTGACCTTTTGGAGGACTCCTTGGAAGCTGAGCTCAGTGACTAACATGATAAAAGTTCAGTGAAGATCATAAATGAACAACTTCACCTTTGTGAGGTCCTTTTGATCCCAACAAGGACGAGCTGAGCTGCCCGGCTCTGGATGAAGATCTAGTTCCTGTAACAGCCTGGTTAAACCTTCAACCGTGACCTCGTGTCTGAGGTGCCAACGGGAGGAGAGCTTACACAAAGTTTAGTGGTTTTATGATTCTGATAATGTGTGAAATAATATTTAGTGAAACAGGAAGGGCTTGAAGGTCTTAAACATCTTTTAGTTCACTGTTACAGGCTGGAGTCACTGTTCACTGTGATGACTCACCTGAACACACCCACACTTTACCGGCTGAATCTAGATCAGTTCTTTAGAAATATAAAAGTTTCCCAGGCATCAGCAACACATCATTACACGGTACAATGCCACCATAACACTTTATTACAATGGACTACAGATAAAAGCAGTTTATCAAACTTAGGGCTCAGAGTCTCAGACCATGTTGTAGAAAAATGTCGGAAACAATATAAAATAATGTAGGAAGGCATTAAAGGATATAAACTACCAATCAGAACTGATCACGTGTGTTCGTTTGTTTCAGTAGAGTCAGACTCAGAAAAACTCATTTCATCATGTATCTGCTGCTTTGGAGACATTATTTCTGCAGATCTGTTTTCAAAGTTCTTGAGGATCACTCATAAATGTGAAATCATCAAAATCTGAACAGATCAAGGTCAAGTTTATTTATATAGCACATTTACAAACAGTCACTACTGGCCCAAAGTGCTGTACAGATACAGAGAACAGCATTCGATAAAAACATAATAAATAACCAAATAAAACCCTTATAAAACAGAATATGCCAAAAACAATAAAACAGACAACAGATAAAAACTATACTTCAAAGGTAGGTATATTTGGACGTCATCTGCGAAGCAATGAAGTTGTATTTTTGGAAGATTGATCCCAGGGGCAGCACATACAGTGAGAACAAGACTGGGCCTAAAATTGAGCCTTGAGGCACCCCGCTGTCAATTGGGGCTTTGTTTGAATACAAAGGACCAAGGTTTAAAGAAAAAGAACAGGTGAATCTCAGAATAAAATCTGAAGATCGTAGACATTTTATTTTGTAAAGTTTCAGTGTGTAATATTTCTGAGGATCTACTGACAGAGATGCAATATAAGACCAGAACTCTGTTTTCAGTGTATAAAGACATGATGAACCGTTTTATTACCTTAGAATGAGACATTTGATCTACATACACTGCGGCTCCTCTTACATGTTTCTACAGTAGCCCAGATGGACAAACTGCTCTACAGAGCTGTTTCATCTCTACGTTGTTCTTCTCCTTCTTGTAATTCTGGCAGTGTAGACGCTCGTCACGACCTTGAATGCCTACGAAGAAGAAGAGGAAATGATGATAACAGTCTGTGAGTAGTCGTCTGGTTTATTACAAGTTAAAAGAGAAGTGACATTTGGACTCATGGAGGAACACAGATTATTTAGCACCAGGTGATGGAGCAGTGTCGCAGACAGAAATCATTGTGTTTATTTCAAAATTGATTGCAGCTCAACCTAAAGCGCACATGCTGCCTCAACAGGTCTGAGGACAGGCAAAGACAGATCATTAGGCACCACCATCAACATCCAGACCCTCACACACAGTACTGTTTAATGTGATTGGGCTGTGAACGTCACATGTGGGGATCTTTTTAAATAAATGTGTCAGGTTGCTGTTTTCAGATCAGCAGTACCTCAAAGGTTATTTTCCACTGAGTGGAAGATGTTAGTCCTGCATCCTGATGACTAGTGAAGTCAAACTAGATTTTTTTCTTGACTTATTTATTTCCATATGTATCTACTCCACAGCAGCACCAACTGAACTGGTCTGCTCAGTTCTGGACCGGATGGGAGGTCCTACCAACCAGTGTCTCCGTGGAGGTCGGCGAGGGCAGATAAAGCCTCCACCTGCTGGGAGACCTTTCACATCCCAGGACACTACAAGGGTTACACACCTTTAAGACAGGTGAGAGCCAGTAAGCTCAGAGAGCCTGGATCTGCTCAGACAGGGTTCAGTCTGGTACTGAAAGATGTTGCTGTCACTTTAAACTTGTTAGCTGTTCAAACTGTTTAAAGAAAACTGAAGCCACCTGAGAGGGAGTTCTTCACACAGGTTCTCCAGAACGTGCACGGGGACGTTCCTGCCCTCCTCACTTATTAACACTCCTGATGAGTAAAGACACATGTGGCGACCAGAAGAACTTCTGAAGTTGTCTTTTGTTCAGATTTATTGTTCAGCATTAACGTTCTGCAGGTAAATGCAGTAATCCATAACCCAGTCCATAAAGATCCATCAAGTCAACCATCTCCTCAGTAAACAGAACAGCTCGCCAGTGCAGGCCCTGACTATGTTGGAGCCCTTGGCGAGATATTAAATTGGCGCCCCCACCACCATACCCGAGTCCACCGCAGCGGTTGGAGTCATCAGTCCTCCATCCACAGGAACTGATTTAAACGTTCAGCAGCCAAACTAGCAGCTACAGATGGACAGCCAAGTCAGTAATCATGGTCAATAATGAAGAAGTGTGATCAGCAAACAGCAAGAAAACGGAAGCATTGAACACTTTCTGCACCAATTTATGGTGGAAAAGTCTTTATTTATGTAAAGAGAAACACAAAGTTCAGGCAGCAGGAGACAATTCTAAGTCTAAAAAAATAATAAAATACAAAACAGAACGGCTTTCAGATATTCTGTAGCTACGCTTTTAAATAGCTTATGTTTCTCCTGTAGATCAGCTTTTCTAATTTAATAAAATCCCTGCTGAGTGAGAACACATGCAGACAGGATTCAGTCTTCCCTCCTCTTTTGTGTCTGTTGTTTAGAGATGTGCATGTGGCACCTTTTAAACGGAGGCTGCGAAGGTCCACGAGAGGATTCTTTTTTGGTTCTACTTTTGCATGGCCTCGCAATAATTTTGCGTTCCCTCACAAAAGGCTACTTTTCTTCTGTTCCTTCTGAGCTACAGCTGTGGACGCTCGGCTGCTCTCAGCACAACACTCCAGTATGGATCAGCTTATTTCCTACGTTGACATAGTTCTACTGCTCGATAGGCATATTTATGTAGGCTACTTCATCAATAGACCATCGCTCCAGAGGAGAGGAAAGAGAGCCATGATAGAGCCTGCCCCCGGTAAATGTCCGGTCTGGAAGAAATGGTACTCTTGCTGCCAAACACCAGGAAATCGAAGACTATTAAGCCGACAACTTTACAAAGACCTGCCCCATCAACGCAGCGTGCGCACCGTGTTCTGTCAGAGCGTAAGGCTCTGGCGAGGTGAGAGGAGGCTGCTCCGTGTTTACATCGGTGATGCTTGGTGCTTACACAGTCAAAGTGGATGGACACGGTTTCCTACATGGCATCAGGCAAGTCTGTCCACTCACTATAAATGCTGCTACGGTACTTTCACACTGTGACATAGCCTATTGTCATATTTCAGATGCTGCTATTATTTCACTATTAGGCCGACTCCTGTTAAATACTTGTGATGCTGTTATTACTTTAATATAGGTTAGATAGCCTACAGGATACCCAGGTCCTTCCTTGTGCCTCAGCTGACAGAAATGATGATTGTGAATTGTTTTTTTCTTATTTTACTGATGAGGTGGTGTCAGAGCCTCTGTTACCTCTCTGCCTCTTACTCACCAGCAACAAGATAGTTTTATCCACTTGATGTAATACCTACAAAGTTTTTACTGAAAGTAATGGATTCTGTTGGGGCCCATTTGATCTCTGTTTTTAACAGCTCCCTATCTACTGGTTGTGTCCCTGATTATTTTAAAACAGCTTGTGTGAACCCACTTTTAAAGAAACCTGGTTTAGATCCCTCCCTCCCTCAAAATGTTAGTCCCACAGCACTGAGACTGCCCCGCTTAAAGTCACCAATGACCTTTTAGTGTCTGCTGATGAAGGTATGTGCTCAGTCCTGGTACGCCTGGACCTTAGAACTGATTTTGACACCGTTGACCACAACATCATGTTAGACAGACTGAGGCACTGGGTGGGGATCTCTGGTACTGTCCTAGAATGGTTTTCATCCTACCTGTCCAACAGAAGGTTCTGTGTGTCTGTAAACAACCGTCTCTTTGTTCTGTCCAGTTAAATATAGTGGGCCTCAGGGGTCGGTGTTAGGGGGGTTGAGAGAGAGAGAGAGAGAGAGAGAGATCATTACTGCTAACTACAGCAGGCCCACCTGCGATTGAAATGTTCAACACGTTTGTGTTTGATCAACCTGATGATGACAAGAAACTGAAGGAAGTGATAAAGAAGTTTGATGCTCGTAAGAGCCATCCATCCATCCATCCATCCATCCATCCATCCATCCATCCCTCCATCCCTCCATCCATCCCTCCATCCCTCCATCCATCCATCCATCCAACCCTCCATCCCTCCATCCCTCCATCCATCCCTCCATCCATCCATCCATCCATCCATCCCTCCATCCCTCCATCCATCCATCCATCCCTCCATCCATCCATCCATCCATCCATCCATCCATCCATCCCTCCATCCCTCCCTCCATCCCTCCATCCCTCCATCCATCCCTCCATCCATCCATCCATCCATCCATCCAACCCTCCATCCCTCCATCCCTCCATCCATCCATCCATCCATCCATCGTCAACCGCTTATCCTGCGTACAGGTGGGAGTTTTATTACTCCTAGTCATTTTCAGTCACTGTTTGAAGGATTCCTTAGAACATGAAAAGCTGCCCTGAGCAGGGGGACTGTGAATGCTCATCAAGGTTCAGATTTAACGGCTGTTTTACCAGAAGTCTCACCATGATTTAGATTTTGGCACAAGAAAGTGATTAGTTATAGTTACTCACTTCCAAAAAGTAACTGAGTTAGTAACTGAATTACTCTGTAATAAAAGTAACTCCTTAGTAAAGAAAGTAACTATTTGCGTTACTGTTAAAAAAAACGTTGCTATGTATCAAAGAATTTGAAGTTTTTGAGCAGTTTTCGCAAGTCAGTTGAAAGAACAGACGGGTGTTTGTACATAACTTTCCATATTTATTGCACATCCACAGACAGCAAGAGGTTTATCCTGATGCTTCATTAAATTAGAGTTGCTTACAACGGATGTCGGAACAAAGTCTTCGCTCCTGGACATAATGTATTACATCAGGCCTGTTCAATTGGCTGCCCACATCCGGCCCCAAAGCAACCTCCATGTGGCCCAGCGCATAATCTAATGACAACAAACGTGAACTACATGTGTCGTGTATGGAATTAGCTAAAGACTGATATCGTTTCCTTCTCATCTTTGTTGAGTTTCACGTGCGTTGTACCACCGCCAATCAAGGCTCACCTGCCCGACCTGCAGCCTCTCAGTTCCTGTGTGTTTGCAGAGCGCCTCCACACACACACACACACACAAACACACACACACACACACACGTCGGCCAGCTGATCAGCAGACGTTACTACGTTGACAACAACTATGCTCGTTAAGTAAGCGGTGCAGAAAAAAGCTGATAGCCTACTTTACCAACACTCCTGTTTAATGAGCATAAACACGCAAAACGCAATGTTTTAATCTGCTCAGTCTCTCAGCCTTTGATGCCGTGTTTAGGTTTTACAGGCACAGCGCCAGTCAGCTGATAGATCATTGAACAAGCTGAAGTGAAAGCTGTCTGTCTTTAGCTGGGTTTCTAATTGAATAGTCCTGCATTACTTGCACGTTCTTGCCTTTGACCCCAATGAATTTGAAGTAGTTTTTATATCTCCACTTTGAAAATGCCAACCTTTCATCAGATCTCTCCTGACTCGCCATCTCTGCTGCTTCGTTTAGCTGTTGTGTGTGTGTGTGTGGCGCGTGTGCTGGCATGTGTGTAAAAACACTGGCTCCGATTGGCTACCATGAAACATGACTCTGCCGTAGCCAATCATAATCGCTTACCTCGTTATTAATCCACCTCCTCACTAGTGTGAGCCAGGGGTGCGTTCGGATTACACAGTTTATTCACTCAATACTAACGCACCGCATTTATCGACCAGTAACGATAACGACGTTGTAACGACGGGAAAAGTAATTAGTTAGATTACCCCGTTACTGAAAAAATAAAGTCGTTACCTAACGCCGTTCTTTTAAACGGCGTCATTCCAAACACTAACTGTGCTGAAAGTGTGCTAACTGGCTGACAGCTGCAGCATCATGGAGTTTGAACATAAAGAGAGTTTGAGCAACAAGTTCTAGTGCTACAGGAGATGATATGAGAAGTCGAACTTGCGGACCGCGGTGATTTTAATGATACGTGTACTCAAGTCTGAAAACAAGTCTACACAATCAAGTGTGAAGATGGAGACTTTTCTACAAAGATGGACTTGGTTGAAGAAAGTCAAAAAAATGTTTAATTCCTCAACCCAGAGGATTCTTCGGTTGTGACTGACTGGCAGGGAGTGCCAGCTATTTAACCTCTGTGGGGTCGTTATCAGGTTCACGTGAGGCCAAATGTGAGTGTTTGTTCAGTCTCCTGGGAAGAGATTAAAGGACAGCATTGTAAGATGGGGGATAAGTATGTAACAATTCGCCTTACTCCAAAACAGCAAGGGGAACGTACATACGCAAA
This sequence comes from Lepomis macrochirus, assembly GCA_024633595.2. Taxonomy (NCBI): domain Eukaryota; kingdom Metazoa; phylum Chordata; class Actinopteri; order Centrarchiformes; family Centrarchidae; genus Lepomis; species Lepomis macrochirus. The sequence continues at coordinate 1,585,194 of JALXJV020000007.1, forward strand.
AGATAACGTTATGGGCGGATCTGAAACCTGCCTAGGAGATTACAATCAGCAGCCTGCTTACCTTCGTTAAACGAGCCCTGCCTAAACTAGATAAGCAATCAACTTGCACCTGTACACACTTAAAAAAATTATACATTAAAAACAAAGTCCATAGGATGGGTTTCACAGCCTGTATTTAAATATATACAAGGTTATACCACGGCAGGCAACACTCAGTTATTCAACGCTGGAGGCTCGGCCGCACTCCGACACATCAACCAAACATTACAGACATTGTCACTAGGGTTGAGCCTTTTGAGCCGGATAAAGCATTTTTGCCGAGTACGAGTATTATACGAGTAATACGAGTCAATATCTGTGCTCGGATTGAATAAAAATCGTCATCTAGCTGACTGTGCAAACACACTCTCTCTCTCTGTGCTGCTCATCGGAGATTTTTTTTAAACTGTCAGCTGCTCTAACCAGTTTTTTTTTTTTACGTCACGCACTATAAATAAATTATTATTATTAATTAATATTACAAATTAAGCTACACCCCCCCCCCCCCTCTGTCTCTCTCTTACTCACTCACACACACATACCTGGCCTGCACCATGAAGCGAGTTCAACACAGGATATGTTTCCATTATCTGGCTTCACTAACACTAACAATCACGATGGGATAAGCGGCACCACGAAGCTGGTTATCAACTCGATAAATTAACCCAGGGTTTCCCGATCCAGCCGGGAGCGCGTTCACATAAAAGAGGCGGTGTTAGCAGCAGATGACCAATCACAGACATGAACAGGTCCACTGTCAGCAGAGCGTCATATTTTACGATCGAAGATTAAACTGTAAACCTACAGAAATACGACAGCAGCACAGCTGAAACTGACACATGCAGGGAGACAGAAAATCACAGACAGTGTGAATGTCTAAATGAACAGGCGTAGTCTATAATAATGCGTTGATAAAAAAAATATCAGCCTTATTCTGTCAGCTCGCTGTGTGTCGGCGTTTCCACATTAAAAGACTCGGGCCGTTCTCCCTCACTTTAAAAAAACTTTAAAATTAATTTATTTAACTCACTCAAAGTGTCCAAACATTGTTCTAAATTAACTTCATAAAGCAGTGAAACGGAAAAATCCCTTCATGCCATAAAATGAGCTCAAATAATGTTTGAAAGACTGAATCTGAACATTTAGGCTGCTGAAAACTCACCGTCCCACCTTTTGCGCCCACATCGCAAAATGTGGGACGGAACATGTCTACAGTCTCTGCAGTCGGCCTTAGAAAGCTATACTAACCTAAACAAACAGACTACGTTCATATTAAAATTTAGTATTTCAATACCATCCATCCATCCATCCATCTTCATCCGCTTATCCGGGGTTGGGTCGCGGGGGCAGCAGCTCCAGCAGGGGACCCCAAACTTCCCTTTCCTGAGCCACATTAACCAGCTCTGACTGGGGGATCCCGAGGCGTTCCCAGGCCAGAGTGGAGATATAATCTCTCCACCTTGTCCTGGGTCTTCCCCGGGGCCTCTTCCCAGCTGGACGTGCCTGGAACACCTCCCTAGGGAGGCGTCCAGGAGGCATCTTTACCAGATGCCCAAACCACCTCAACTGGCTCCTTTCAACGCCAGAGGAGCAGCTGCTCTACTCTGAGCTCCTCGCGAATGGCCGAACTTCTCACTATATCTCTAAGGGAGACACCAGCCACCCGCCTGAGGAAACCCATTTCGGCCGCTTGTACCCGCGATCTCATTCTTTCGGTCATGACCCAGCTTTCATGACCACAGGTGAGGGTAGGAACGAAAATTGACCTGTAGATCGAGAGCTTTGCCTTTCGGCTCAGCTCTCTTTCGTCACAACAGTACGGTAAAGCGAGTGCAATACCGCCCCGCTGCTCCGATTCTCCGGCCAATCTCCTGCTCCAGTCTCCCCTCATCGTGAACAAGACCCCGAGGTACTTGAACTCCTTCACTTGGGGTAAGGACTCGTTCCCTACCTGGAGTTGGCACTCCATCGGTTTCCTGCTGAGAACCATGACCACAGATTTAGAGGTGCTGATCCTCATCCCAGCCGCTTCGCACTCTGCTGCGAACCGATCCAGTGAGAGCTGAAGGCTACGGACCGATGATGCCATCAGGACCACATCATCCGCAAAAACAGTGGCGAGATCCCAAGCCCACCAAACCGCAGCCCCTCCTCGCACGCGGCTACGCCTCGATATCCTGTCCATGAATATCACAAACAGGATTGGTGACAAAGCGCAGCCCTGGCGAAGGCCAACCCCCACCTGGAAAGAGTCCGACTTACTGGCGACTACTCGGACACAGCTCTCGCTTTGGATGTACAAGGATTGGATAGCCCTAAGAAGGGCCCCCCTCACCCCCTACCCCCGCAGCACCTCCCACAGTATCTCCCGGGGGGCCAGGTCATACGCCTTCTCCAGATCCACAAAGCACATGTAGACTGGATGGGCATACTCCCAAGCCCACTCCAGGATCCTTGTGAGAGTAAGGCCGGGCTCCGTGGCAAACCCGGCCACCAGACGCTCGCCGACGAGCCCTCCCTCTGGGCCTGGCTCCAGACGGGGGCCCCGGGCTTCCTCCGGGCAGGGTTTCTCCTCCTCTTTTATTATTTTCCATCAGGGTTTTTTGTGAACCATTCTTAGTCTGGCCCCTCACCTGGAACCTCTCTGCCTAGGGAGACCCTACCAGGAGCACTAGGCTCCAGACAACACAGCCTCCAGGTTCACCGGGGCACGCAAACCTCTCCACCACGATAAGGTGATGGTTCACCAGAGAGGAGCTTGTACCCATGTGTATCTAAATTTCATTTCACACCTGTTGTAATATGACTATTGAAACCTATTTTGTAAATACTTATACATTATTGACTTTCAGAATAGTGTTTTTATGATAATATGAAAATCTTTTGTTTTTACGCCTCTTATGCTGACCAGTCTGAGGATGCACAAAGAGGACGACAGTGTCTGGTTCTTCAAAAACAAACTGAACTGAAAGCAGAAATGATAAAAGTCAAGGGTTTTTACAGGAGAATCCTCAGCCACCAACCACTTCTGGAAATGGACTCGTCGGAAGACCGATAAAAGACGCCAACCACCGGCTCTACCGGGAAATTACAGCTGTAATTGACCAATGCCGTTCTGCGCTCTGTCATCAAAGTAAATGCCTTTCTAGTCTTTGGGACCACTCAAAGCGCTGTTACACAACATGCACACACATTCATACACTGAGTTACTGTGTTGCCCAGGTTCATAGTTTCTGACACTGAAGTACAGAAAGTAAATCCCACAAACCTTGGTTGTGTAATCATTAAAAGCTGAAAGAGGTGTGTGTTTTCACCTTGTCAGTACATGTTCATGTTCTGATGCCATGTTGCAGATTAAGTGATTAGTCTAACTCCAGTCTGATTTTCCTGAGCTATGACCTGCCCTGGCAATTGACCCCAAACAAACTTGGTTAAGACTTGATGTTACTGTAAATAAAACTTTCCCACAATATCTGACTGTGTTTTCAGTCATTTCCACAGCACACTTGAGAAATCTATTGAAAAGTAGTTACTCAATAGGTATTTAGTCATTGTTCAAATATTTTACTATCAAAATAAGAACTGAAATTAACATAATAAAGCAGACGTACTGGCCACAGTTTATTCAGATTCAGGGGCACGTTCAGTCTCTGATTTGTCCCTGAGCAAGACACTTAGCCCCTAGTCGCTCCACAGACGTGCGACCTCTGGTATACATAGCAATGGTCAGGCACAATGGATAAAAGCGTCAGCTAAATGACTAATTATTATGATATTAACTGTTACATTATATCCAGCTAGACACAAGCAGATGGGCTCCTCCTTTGAGTCTGGTAAGTACTCAAGGTTTCTTCATGTCAAACAGGGTTCAGGCTCCGTAAAGTGGGAAACTTCAATAGTTTAAACATTATATAAATAACATTGAACTGAATGTCTCACTCAATCCTAATGAGACCCCATCAGACAGGGTAAACTGAAAAGTCAGTTTTCTTCTCACAGTGCAGTGTAATCATTACCAAATACAGTTATGAACAGCCATTTACCTGCATGTATGTGCATAACGACAAGGTGGCGAATATCAACACATTAACAAAACTTAACACATAAAGTCTGGAGTGCAGGAGATGCAACATGTTTTCTAAAACTTATTTCAGGGTGTTTGTAGACTGTTTCCACACAGGCAGTGAAACATGCTGCTTACAGAAGCACAGGCAGGTTTGATCATGATCGGCATCCTTATCTAAATTGATGATCCATAAACAGAACACTTCGACTGTCTAATGAAAAAAAAACTTCATTTCAAAAGTCAACATCAATAAAATTCTCAAGAAACAATTTCTAAGTGACAGCCTGCTCTGTTAGAAGTAGAAACTGTGCCAAAACTGTCCAGGGTGTACCCCGCCTTTCGCCCGTTGCCAGCTGGGATTGGCTCCAGCCTGATGGATGGATGGAACTGAAATTACTGTGCCACAGTTTATTCAGATTCAGGGGCACGTTCAGTCTCTGATTTCTAGTTTTGAGTGGAAACTGTGGCCTGACGTGCACCTTCACAAAAATGTAAACTACACGTCGCGGTGACGTGTGCAGATGTACCACAGGGCGCAGGGAGTTTTTCACTCCTCCCATTGGCCGATATTCACTTACGTCATGCGGAAGTATGAGTTTTTTAGCCCATTTCCTCCCCACATGGGCCCCACATACAAACGTTGGCTGGGATTCACTGTCTCTGGTCAAAGTGCTGTCGGCTTTGCAGCCATAAAGTCCCAGGTTCAAGTCCACCTTCATCCACCGCCTCCTGCACATTGCGTATTTATTGTTGTTAACTTTGGTGAAGCAGATGGAAACTTGTGGGAACAACCGCCATCCATGTCCAGCATGGTTTGTTTTGGGTCACGCGGCCGCAGCTTCTTGAGGTCCTCCGTTAGCTTTACCTTGTCCGGGTGGTGGCGTTTTAGGTGGGCTCGTAGGTTGGTGGTATTTCAGAAGTATTTCACGTTTGTGTCACACAGTTTGTAAACCGCGATGCTTTTGTCGAAGTCGTCGCTTTCCTTCTTCTTGTTAAACCCAAAGTGCTCCCACACATCTGCTTTTAAGCATGAAGGTGCTGGATTTATATTCGCCGCCATTTTCTTCTGACTCCGTAAACAGGAAGAGGCAGACGTCGCCGTCTGTGTAAAGTTAGTACGGGTAACTTGCTCTAAAGCGACACTAGCGGCTGGCTGACCAAATCGCTCTTCCTGCAAAGCGAATGGGGGTAAACACGGGGGATTTGAATGGGACTCATGTATCGATACTCGCGGCTTAAAAATCGCTACTTTCTTGGGAAAAAAATATTGATTTATATCGCAGAATCGCTAAAATTGCTCAGCCTTAGTTATTTTGTTTTTCTGTTTCTCCGGAAATTTTGGGTGTGCACACGTGTGAAATGCGGCCCTACCTAGTTATTAAAGAACAACATCCCGGTGAACCTGGACCCTCAGCAGTTTGCTTTCAGACGCCACAGATCCTCAGAGGAGGCCATCTCCACTCAGCCCTCACACACCCTGAGAAAAACAGCACCTTCCTCAGAATTAGAATTGTTTCTCTCCAGTTAAATACTTTTGTTTGGACTTTTAAAGTTTTGTATCTGTACTGGTCTGGATGGAGTCTGAAAAAACAAGCAGAACAGCAGCCTAATGGTAATAATTATCATTCTATGTTGTAATTTTTATTATTAGGGCCTATAAAATCACAGCAATACTCAGTCATTCTTCTAAATCATGCTGATTTAAATGAAGCTGTGTTTAGACTATAACGTAGGGAACTGTTCGTGTCCATAAAGGTCACTATGCTACCAGCAGGATGAAATTACATGTGAAAACTGGCCTATCAGGATAACCTACTGTTTCACTATATGCAAAGATTTGCCCCCCTCGCCATCTTTAACTGACATTAAAGTGCTTTTATTGTGAATAAAGCTGCTGTTAGCCCAATCAGATCAATGCAACCCTCGACAAAACATCATGACATACTTGTGTTGAATGGATCAAAAGCCTGAGTGATATTAAGCTGGTGTCAAACTGTAAATGCAGCTGAACCTTTAGTGTTGTCTGCTTTGATAATATTAAAATGTTTTCATGAGGAACCTAATAAAAATGCTGATAAACAAATACTTCCGGGGGCGCGGCCTGCTGTCGACCCTGTGCTCACCGTTTGTTTGTCTGTGTTTTTAAACGTTTTTATCTGCTAAAATCTACTTATGAAACTTTTCGTCATGAAAATCGCTTTTTTATGATATTTTATATTACTATTTATGTATTTATTAATTCTGCTTGATGTTTTTTGACTGTTTATTTGTACTACATGTTCGGGTGAGCCAAAGAAAATTTCCACTTCGGTGGACAATAAAGATTTATTCATTCATTTATTCATTCATTCATTCATTCATAAACCCAAATATATTTTAATATTGTTATATGTTTGTCTCATTCCTTTAAGATCATACAAGCCTCTCATGCCTTCTATCTTGCATGTGCAGCGTGAGATCAGATGATGAATTTGTGTTGCAAGTTATTATTAATGACAGAGATCCAACGAAGGTTAAAGTCAAGTGCAACTGGACTTGGTAGAAGAAACTAGAAGACGTTTCGTCCCTCATCCAAGGGAAAGGGAATAAGCTGGAAGAGCACTTTCAAACACACGTATGCACAACTTCAAGCTTTCCTCTGGGACCTGAAACATCTGAGCGTGAATGAAAAGTGATGCTTTCAGACACGGAGTCACTACAAAGACGTGTTTTTATGTGTGAAGCTAAAAACTATGACTGTAAACATTTGTGATACAGCTCTGATTTCTACCACTACCGATTCTTCACTAGGAACACAAACTTTTAAGTAGTGGTGGGCTAAGGAAGTTCTAAGGTTGTGTAGTTAGAATTGATATTTATGGAACATCTCAAACTCCCAGAAACAGAAGCAGCAGACTGAACACTGAACCATTTCAAAGCTTTGGGAGATGTTTGTTACCTGATGATGCTGAACTCATTAACACAGATTGTGTTCATGTGGACGGGAAAACATTGGTCTCTTTCATACTGTCACTGTTAAATGTTGCACTAACCATTATTATTTCAGTCAGTCCATCAATCTAATGGCTGATGTATTTGTGGATATTCTAAATATATTTTTATTGCTCGATTAATATAACAATTAATTTAATTAATTAATAATTCAACATGTTGTTCCATCATCCTGAACAACAGACACATGAAGCTCATTAGAACAATGAGCTTCATGTTAAAATGAGTCTGATTTCACACCATGCTGTGTCACCATGTTCACAACACTAACAGACCTTAAGGACTCAAACTGCACAGAGTACCATCCAGTAAGATGATCTGGACCTGATGTTGTGGTTGGGTTGGTCTGGCCGGTCCGGACAGGTCAGTGGTGATGAAGCTAAAGCTTTTCATCCTCTGCGTGAGGAGTCGGCCCGCTGCACATCGTTTGCTCTGTCCAGATGTGAGCGAGCCTTATCGCTCTTTCTGGGCTTTTGCTGCAAACTGATTTGTGTTTGAGATGATGTGGTGTCTAGTGCCTGTGCATTTCACTCACAACAGTTCAAATAACACTGTAGCAGCAAGACAGAGGGTCAGTGACCGTCTACAGGGAGAGTAGTGATTGGAGGTTATGTAGGAACTGAACCCTTTATGGAGTTCTAACCCCTTGTTTTTGCAACTTTAAATAGTACTGTACCCTTCTATGGGGTTGACCTCTTACTTTGCAGACTCAAACCTTTTCTGGTACCTAACAGATGCTTGAACATGTCCTATATAAGCTATGTGTGATGTACAGAGAGGCAGAGTGGTCATCGGGCTGGGTCACTCTCCAAGCTATTGATGCTGAACTCTCTGATTCAATAAACTTTTGTGACCAAGAACAGTGTCAAGCGGATTTCTTCTCAACACATCACCGCAGCATTATTGTTGGACACCACAATGACACTGATGGACACTTTGTGTCCGTGACCAACAGGTGGCAGTGACGTAGCTCACACACCACGCCCCCCTTTCTGTGTGCTGTACAGTCAAATAACTGTCCAGGAAGATGTTTATTAAACTGAACTTAAATTAAACTGACCCAAGTCTTTAATAATAGTCCTTGTTTCCACTTTAATAAACTAAACTAAAACAGACTCACTGCGGGTTACAGAAGGTGAAGTCAGAGGACTTATTGTCAATCTCAACGGTGCACTGACGATGGGTTGGAAATGCCATGTTGTGTTGAACCTGCAGAGGGAGACAGAGCAGCAGACAGACTGTTCAGACTTCATGTGAGTAAAGTGAAACGCCTGTACTGACTCTAACAGCGTCTCTGTTCTGTCAGACGCACCCTGAAGGCAACACTGGACAGGATGTGTCTGATCTTTGTGTCCTTCTGCTTGGACAGATGCTGACTGAACGAGCTGCAGCCTTTCACTTAATGTTTCCATGAGTCCAGGACTGCAGCCTGCTCATGGTGGACGGCACCAGCCACACTGGCTGCTAGTTACTTAGTTACTTACTTAGTTACTTACTTACTTACTTATTATTGGAATCATCATGTATATAAGTTATCTCATATTTACTCTTCACTCATCATATTCATTCTGCACAATGAAGTGCATAAGCATGTGCTAATATGAGTCTTTGAGTTTGTTACAGAGAAGTGTTCACAGGAAGCCTGCAGTGGACGGGTCACAGAGCAGACATCCGAAGAAGCAAGAACCAAAACAGCTGCTGATATGCAGCTGTTATAACATACATAGTTCCTGGAACATTCTGTGCAGCACCATAGCCATAGCAACATATGCTAATCTAACTATGTCACAGTTCATGTTGCTGCTTATCCCCTCTCCCCATGTAGCAGCAATGTGCATGTAACTAGGGACCTCCTTGATAAAAAAGAGAGGAAGCGGCAGAGATACTCAGAGCGGCTGGAGTTTGTAACTGAGTGCATCTCTGTCCGTTCTCCTCGCGAGTAAAAAGCCATTAACTCTCTTGTCTTTCTTCCTTGTTTGATATTTTAGGTGTCTGAACCTGACACTTACTTACTTAGTTACTTACTTAGTTACTTAGTTACTTAGTTAGTTGCTTACTTAGTTACTTAGTTACTTAGTTAGTTGCTTAGTGACCTGTGAAGCTCAAAAGAAGCACTGAGGTAAATGTACAGATATTTAAAAATACACAGAAACAACTTTGTCCCAGTAAGCAGAGTGAATGTAAGGTGTCAGTATCTGTGAAAGGTTTCCATCCAGAGCTGAGTGCAGCAGCAGGAAGGAGGAGGATCAGGGGCTGAACTGATGAAGATGAAGCCCATGAGTCCGTCCTGCTGCTGGACAGCCTCTCAGTGAGGAGAACGTCCTACCTGCTGTGGAGCCTCAGAGTCTCTTGTTGATCTTCTTCAGGGATCCGACTGAGACCAGGACCAGGACCGAGCTGTGAAGTGACCCTGATGCTGTCTGCTGGCTGATTTTATTGGCTGTCGAAAGTGAAACTACTGTGATCCTGAAAGCCTGGACGCGCCCACATTTCCCAGAAACAGAAACTCATCCATTAGAAGGATGACGACGTGTTTTTAGAAGCTGAACAAGCAGCAGCATCAAGTCATTTCCATCACTGCCAGTATCGACAGTATGAAGAACATTAAAGATAAACACATGTTAAAACAGCGAGTGAATAAATCAGGAGTCTGAAGATAAAACAATAAAAATATGCAGATAAAGATTCATTAATTGATCGTCTGAAGAAACGAGCATGATGTCACATTAATTAAGACCTGTCGCCTTTCAAACTGTGGTCCATTTAATATCACAGAGATGGGACTGTGCACGGCATCGTGAACCTTCGACCGTCAGAGGTGGAGGGGCCAGAAGGAGCCATACAGGTCCACAGACCGTCTCACATCTGATGGGGGGGTCATCTAATAACCTTTGAACTGAGTCGACTGCTGACGGTGAAGCTGGGAGCTGATTAGCCACAGGATGATGAGAGATTCATGACCAGGACGACGCAGACTGAAGCCCTCTGCTGCAGAATCCGAACCATGGACATGAGTAAGAGCAGGAGGAGGGGAGTCAGCCAGCTGATACCTCTGTTACCTCAGAGATATATAATAAATATACATGACAGACTGACGAACCACCAAATACCGGTGATAATGCTGTTCCATCCTGGGAGCCTCATTTGAGAAACAGCTTCCTGGATGGCATGAAAGCCGATCCCGCCTCTATGACTGAGCGAACCTGCATCAGGTGAAGTCTCCTAGAAGCATTTTCAGAGAGAGGATCCTTCATGACGGAGCGAGGAGAAGAAGTGAGAAATGAGCCAGTGATCTGCATGAAGCCACACCATGTTCCAGGGTCGGGTTTTGGGCCCAGATGAGGACAGTCTGGTATGTGGGGCTGCTTTGCAGAACTTTAAGGGCAACGCTGGACTCCTACCTGCAGGAGAGAATCCTGGCATGCAAACATTATTCAGCTACTATCTTAGTGACAAGTAAACTGAGTTTTAAATTAAAGAAAAGGGGGGGGGGCAAACTCCAGGGATGCAGCCATACTGGTTTAATAAAGACGGCCTCTTCAGGGGCTGAGTAATAATGTCAGAAAGGTGTCGAGGTCCCTGACGGGTCTTTATCAGCTGTGATGATCAGTCAGCAGCATATTCAGGATGCAGAGTTATCATGCTGCAGCAGTCGTTCCTCTGGTTCTTGAAGGTCTGTAAGAGCCTTTGCTGCACCATGCGGCCCTTTCTTTCAAATGTGAGATCCGTGTGACTTCACCCCGAGGACAACGTGTAGGATTTTTCACCATTCACAGGTTAACAACGAGGAGCATCAGCAGCACCGTGTGTGTGGCAGTCCATGTCATGAGGTCAGGTCATTGAGTTTCCCTGCACAGTGTCGTGAGCTTGAGCCCCTGCTGGGACATGAAGCGTGCGAAGCAGAGACGGGCAGAACAGCAGTGGGACTCAGTAGTGTGGCCTCCGTTATCACAGACCTGTGCCACAGGTAGCGTTGGTCTGGTTCCAGCCTTGTCTGTTGCCACATTGCAAGGGCAGCTTTGCATCTCCAGCTTTGACTTTAGCCAGAAGCTCCCTGAGCACTGACATCGTCTCACTGAGCAGCAGGAACAGAACAATTATCATCCAAAATAACTACTAAAAACATCACGGGCGGGAGCTAGCAAGCAACGTTAGCTCAACATACAAGCAAAGTGCTACTTATCAATAAAGTTACTATTTCTGCAGGTGCGTGTCAGTAACTTTCATATTCACTGTCTAAGTGTGCCTCCAATGTAAAGACCATAAGGATAAAAACAACAATGAAGGTTTGTGCGCTGAAGCCTGTCAGAACAAACGAGTATAAACAGTCAGAACAGGAAGTCACGCAGAGTCACGTTAGCTCGCCGGCTAACGGCGACACATTGTCCTTGATTAAGCTCAATTTTCTGATCAAGTTTGTCTTAAGTTCCCAGAAGTTAAAGAAAACGACAAAGAACTGCGACCTGAAGCTCAGCCAGGATAGAAACACTCGAGTCAATGAAGATGCTAAGCTAACAAACTGTTCAAGCCTCAGAAGCAGCAGCTGCTGATTAAACAGATTGTTTAAAGGTTCTGTATGTAGTTTTTCTACTAAAATGAATCCTTTTTTTATTGCCTGTGTGTGAAGGGGTTGAAATCTGACATTAAAATGATCCACCTGCCGGGTTTGGCCATTAACTCTGAAGGCAGGTATTCCTATTCGACTGACGCGTGCATGCGAGCTCCCGAGCCTCTCGCTGTGTCTACTTTGTACTCAGCAGCGACCACACTGCAGCTTACGACATGGAGTCAGCTAACACTAAGAAAGACCTGCTCCCAGCACAACACAGACTCCTACACAAACTCCACATGAGGATAAAAAACAAAAACTTTTATCTGCTGAAGCTCGTCGGGCCAAATGTGAATCAGGTCGACTTTGGACGAAACACGGATCAACATCGGCAGGGCTTTACTACAAAGCATGTATAATATATTTTGATTTTGTGCTGCAGTTGGCTCAAGTTAGACAGCGTTAGCTCGCCGGCTAACGGCGAGCAGTTGCTAATGTTGTTCGGTGCAAAGTTATATAGCTTTCACATTAACGTTACTTCACCATACAAAACGACCCGTGTTACTTTCCTCTGTACCACAGTGTCAAAGTGTCAAAGCCTGCAAGAAATGATGTCACGGTAAAAAGCTAATGTGGAGCGATTTGTTTACTATCCCACAGTGACGCAGCCACGAGCAGCTAGCTAACGCTACAGCAGCTCGGACCCGCCGCTGTTTGCTTCGTAACGTTCAATTTAGATTTATTGCCTTTTACTGATGGTTCACAGCTTCTCCACCTCTCAGTCTGTAACTAACATGACCCACATAATATACAACCCAGAGGAAGAAGAGCCATCCACTAACACTAGTTACAGTAAAGTTACTTACTGCGGTCTGACTGTTATAAAGTGTGACACAGTCTTCTAATATTCAGTCCAGCTCTGTTTCATTATCATCCAGTACATGTAGCTGTGCTGACACTGCTGAGCCTCCTGACAGATTCACAGATAGTAAAGATAGTTACTGAAAGCAGCAGGCGAGCTAACGATGTAGCACGTCGGCTAAATGCAGTAAATGTACCGTGATCATGTGACGAGCCTGGATTAGTTCAACCTGCAGCTGATCAAACTGTTACTGTAACGTTGCAGTGGGAGTTTACTGGAGTTTCCACCATGTTGTGTGAAGCTGGCTCCCCGCCTGCCTATAGCCGCTGTCACTTTGCCTTTTTTCGGGAGTACTGTGCCGATACGTGTCTCGCTGCGCTGAATGAAGTAACGTTACGCCGCCGGTGTTGGCTGGCTGCAATCTTAGAACCGCACCGCTGGTGGCCGCTGGAAACTACATAATGCCCCTTTAAGAACAAGAGCTGAAATAAAAAGCTCTTCTTTTTTCTTTTTTTTTGAGTACTTTATTTCGAATTTATGTAAAAAGAACATCCGACAAGAAAATGAAATCAAGTAGACAAATCAAAGTGATGAGAAAAACCCAATGAAAATAAAGAAAAATTAAAATTTAAACAGTAGTTACTCTTGTCAATGTCCATTACATCACAAAAAAAAACTTATTTAATCCCACCCCTTATCCACAAATCAGACGCTGCAAATAATTGACCCGCATTCGAAATATTTACACATCTTCTTCTCACTTCAGTTATCTTCTGTTACTCTCTCTTTGAGCTCACTTAGGGCCTCTTTCTTTTTAATAAAGTTTTTGGTGGGGACCAATATTTTGGGGGGTCCGAGAGAAGAGTTCCTGCGCTGAAGAGCTGACTCTGTTCTCCTTCGTCTTTCTCTGCAGGTCAGACCTCGTGTTTATGTCCCCTCCAGTTGTGTCCTCGTCTCCTCTTTCTCCTTCGTCTTCCTCCGTCAGTCTGCCAGTCTCTTTCTTCCGGGGTTGGTTGTGTGCTTCGCCTGATGTCTTCTGGTCTCTTCAGTACGACTCTCGGAGAGCCCCAGCATGGACACAAGTCTTCCTGAGATTATTTTGGAGCCATGAAGAGACTCTTTGACAGTTTCTGTTTTTGTTCTGAAAAGATACTGAAATAGGGACGAACAAAGAGTAACTAACTCCCCCGGGCTCGGACAGGCTGGACACAGAGCTGAAACCAGGTGTTAATCAGCCTCTCTGTGAAGGAAGGACTGTGACGAGCCAGAAAAGTTAGAGGTAATATTTTAATGTAAAGGAAAACCATGTTTTGTTAAATTTCTGGGTGAGTAAGGACAGAGTGGTTTCTGACACAAATGAATGTGTTACACATCGTGATAGAAAACCTTGTTCAGTAACATATCAGAGCAGGGGAGCAGCCTCGTCACTCGTCCTTTCATATTCTTCCTGCTCTGACTTTGTGTTTACATTTTATCTTGAGTTCAGGATCTTTTCTTTTAGTCTTCTGCAGTTCTGACACTCCTCTGGGGGCCGGCCTGAGAGACTGAGGTGCTGTCACAGAGCCATCACTGAGAGCTGCTGCTCATTGGTTTGCTGTCTGTGGAGCCTTTGTGCTCTGATGCCTGGACCGTAATCTGTTTCTGTCACTGTGGACATTTCTCAGGCGCTCGTCCAGTCTGCGACTGAAAGGAAGTCCAGAGGGACATTTTCCCAGCTGACCGTTCATCTTTCTAACTTAATGAAGTTTTTTATGTATAAAACCACCTTACAAAGGAACGTTTAAAGCAAAATGACTTTTAAAATATATGAACATGGAAGACTTTGCATTCCTATGGCTCTTTCACATTAGTGGTACCAACTGGACTCTACTAGATTCGCTTCTGGCCCGCCGTCCTCCGTTTTCCATTGCAGATAGTACCTCTATGTGTCGCTTTGAGTCCACCTGCAGACGTATGAAGAAATCCACAGAGACACAAGAGCTCTGCTCAGCTGTTTATTTGAAATCAAGAGTTGCAGTTAGAATAAGAAAGAAGAAGAACCCCCCCCCCATCAATGTCCTTCATATCATCATGTTCTATCAGGATTTCATTCCCGTCTGCGTTTCACAGCCCGTAGTTTCAGAAAAGCAGAACCGATTTTAGCTCTGTTTCTAAAAAGACAAATCAGCACCACAGCAAACAGGAACAGGAAGAAGCAGGCTTTGACAGAGTTACTGTCTGCTGGGTGAGTTGTGTGTTGTTCATCAGTTAAGTCAAAGTCATCATCGGTTAACTCATGACAGTCTGTCTCAGAGTCACTGGTGTCCTGCTCCTTCTTGTCCAGCTCCTCCGCAGTGAGACAGTTCTCAAAGCTCCCAACAAACCCCAGAAATATTTGCTGTACTCGTTCACTCTGAATGCACAGCGCCCCCCCACGCCTCCTGTACTGCTTTAACGCCCTGTTTACATCAGCGACACAGCTCCAAGGTTTATTTTGATCTGTAGCTACACACCACTTTGAATGATCACATGTTTTCCATTCACCCAGAGGAGTTCTTATGTTTTCAATATTTAACACATTAGTGCTGTTACTACAATAGGAAGGTTTTTTCTTGCAGTTCCAGGTCTGGACTTTCACTTCACTGCGGATTCCTTCTGCAATAGTGACGTAAAGATCTCCAACTGCAAGCAGAAGAAGCAGAAGCTCAGGTCAGGTTCCAGAGACTTTAAACCATCATCAGCTTCAGGCTGTGAACAGACTGGAGTTTCTAACTCATCAGCCAACAGAAGCTGGTTCACTTCTCATTTGATCCCTGACTTTAATTTCAGCTTTACAAAGAGAACGGAAAGAGGAGGAAGAGAAAAAGGTGGGATTCAACCAAAAGAAATGTTTTACAAACGTCTCACCTTCTGTCTGTTCGGACTGTTGTTTAGCAAAGCTGTAAAAGATCTGGCCTTTTGCTGATGTCAGCGTCTGATACGTTTTGGGCGGATCTCTTTGGACCTTGTTTGCAGCGTCCCTCAGTTCCCGATGAAAGTCTTTTGGAACCTGACTGTCAAATGGGAAAGCTCCGATGTACTGCAGGTGTTTACCTGCAAACAGAACAACGTGACACATTTACTGTAACATTCAGCTGAACCACTGCAGCCAACATCTTCACATTCAGGGTTTCACAGCTCTGTACCTATTTTACTGAACTCTTTGTAGGGGAACGTTACACAGAGAAACATCTGGGCATTTTGTACTCCGGTGTCAGGCCAGAAATTGTTTTGGTCTCTACTGAAAGGGAAGTTTGGTGTGCTGTGCAGCAGCCAGACTCCTGTCTGGTCTTTCTCCACCATCACAACTCCTGGGGAACAAGAACAGTTAGACAGCAGGTCAGGAAATGCTGAGTTTACACGGAGCTTTGTCTAAAGAACTTTACACTCAGCCCTCCTTCACACCCACACTGACAGTTAGCGGTGGGCAGCTCATGACTCGATTCAGACGTCTGCGATTCGATTATAAAACGATTATCGATGCATCTTGATGCATCATTTTTTCTGTACAGGATCCCTGGATAATTACTAAGCATTTAATTTGTGCATTAAAATCCAAAGGAAACATCTCCTAATTAGCTTAAAAGGACTAGTTTGCATCCCTAATTGACTTCATTAACCTCAGCTGCAGGGTCACCACGTGCAGGACAGAGCTGAGCACCAGTCTAAGCTTTATGTTCTCTGGACAAGTAGGTAAGTTAGTGATGACGTACAAACATTAGCTTTGGTCACAGTGAGGACGAATCAAAGGCTCTTCTGACCTACAACAAACGTCTGCTGGCATGTAGGTGAGAGTTTTACACAGACCTATCGGAGAGCAGGGGTGTGTGTGCTAATAATCTAGAGCTGATGTGCCATTTGTTCCACCTTGTTTTGTACTGCAGTGTATTTAAAGAGGGGAAGACACAGCCGTCTCTCCGTGGCCCCGTACATAAGAATCATTCACCACATCTTCAGACTCCGGGATTCTTTGGGAAGAAATGATTTCCCGACGCTCGCTCGGCCAAACACACAGCGCACGCAGAGTCTCGCACAGTGCAAGTTAAAAATCATCACTTGTGTATTGATAGTAATGACAGTGTGACTTTTTAACAGGGTGGTTATTCATTGTGCAGCGGTGGTGTGCCGAACACAGGGGAACCCTCTCTGCTGTGAGCGCTCCACAGACGGTCCGGGCGCAGCGCTTTAGCAGGTTCTGCCTTTTGCGTTCCATAAACTGAATCTTCACCATCAGCATCTAACAATCCATTTCTTTCTCCTGCCCCTGATAGCAGGGAGCTAACATGCAGTTTTTTGTTACATTCAGATCCCTCCACAATCTAGCTACACTCCATCTCGTTCCCTGAGGTCTTCCACAACAAGTCTTTTGGCACAACCAACTAGGACCTTCTCCTATGCTTCACCCAAACGGTCTCTGTTTTAGGGACCTGTGCTTTAATACGTTGTCTCCTATATTAAAGTCGTCCTCCTGAAAACCTGAATGATCCGTCTGCACTGTCCGTGTTTCTTCATGGTCCTAAACCTGCACCTGACCTCTGTTTCACACCTGTGGAAGATTCTGCAGGAACGTGTGAGACAACGCTCTCCAGCAGCATCTCCATCACAGCAGATGATCTGTAGAGATGTCTGACTGTCTCTGATGCTGTCTGTCCTTTTGTCCTGTCTGCCTGGGTTTATATAGTTCCACTCCACCTGGTTCCCAATCTGTCCATCAGTAATGGAGACATGTTCTCAGTGAGAAGATGTCTGTTCTCTTACCTTTACTGTGGCCACAGTCAGAACCAGCACTGCCTCTTGGAGGCTGGTCGCTGTAGCTGATGAATCCAAAGTTTGGTGGCTACAAATATTTCAGAAGGAAAAGGATTCATTAAAACATCCAGCAGGTCTGAATTACTCACAGTGTCCAACCACAACATTATTTAACCTTCTACTTCTCAGATCTCACAGACAATATTTACATGTTGTTCTCCATGGAGAAATGCCACGCTGGTTAGAACTCAAAAAAGAGAGTGTCGAAAAGCTGAACGCAGGTGGCGGAAAACAAATCTCCAGGTTCATTATGACATCTATAAAGAGAGACTTCGCATTTATAATTTAGAGCTGAGAAATGCAAGGCGGTCCTTCTTCTCTGACATCATCACCAAAAACACCTATAATGCACGTGCCCTGTTTGCTGCTGTCGACAGGCTAACCAACCCTCCTGTGTCTGTAGCCTCTGACCTTCTATCCACCAGGGCCTGCAATGAATTTGCTTCCTTCTTTGCAGACAAAATTCAAATAATTAGACAAGCAATCAGCGGCTCCATGTCAGGTACAGGATATGTCCTATCCCTGTGTCCACTTAAAAACAATTCATATAGCATGAGACAATTTGATTCTATTAACCATAAAAACCTGGAGGACATAATACAACATCTGAAATCCTCCTCATGCTGCCTTGATATTCTGCCAACAGGTTTTTTCAAAAAGGTGTCTAAATGCATGACCTCAGATTTACTACAAATTGTCAACATGTCTCTCCTCTCAGGTTTTTTCCCACAGGCCCTGAAAACTGCAGTCATTAAGCCACTCTTAAAAAAGAGCAATCTAGACAGTTCACTAATGAGCAATTACAGGCCCATATCAAATCTCCCATTTTTAAGTAAAATGATTGAAAAGGCTGTTTTTCAACAGCTTAGTGCTTTAATAAAGCGGCACTAAATGGATTAGGACCAAAAT